>CM049836.1:25183779-25188779 GCA_027422435.1 Schizopygopsis pylzovi | reverse complement strand
CTCAGAGATGTGCTGTGTGTGTGTGTGCTGTGTGTGTGTTTCTCAGAGATGCGTTGTGTGCTGTGTGTGTATGTGTGTGTGTGTTTCTGAGATGCGCTGTGTGGTGTGTGTGTGTGTGTGTGTGTGTGTTTCTCAGAGATGCGCTGTGTGCTGTGTGTGTGTGTGTGTGTGTGTGTGTGTTTCTCAGAGATGCGCTGTGTGTGTGTGTGTGTTGTGTGTGTGTGTGTGTGTTTCTCAGAGATGCGCTGTGTGCTCTGTGTGTGTGTGTGTGTGTGTGTGTGTGTGTGTGTGTGTGTTTCTCAGAGATGCGCTGTGTGCTGTGTGTGTGTGTGTGTGTGTGTGTGTGTGTGTGTGTTTCTCTCAGAGATGCGCTGTGTGTGTGTGTTTCTCAGGATGCGCTGTGTGCTGTGTGTGTGTGTGTGTGTGTGTGTGTGTGTGTTTCTCAGCGATGCGCTGTGTGCTGTGTGTGTGTGTGTGTGTGTGTGTGTGTGTGTGTGTGTGTGTGTGTGTGTGTGTGTGTGACTTTGAAGTGCTGTGTTGTGTTGGAGGTTTCCTCGCATGTTCTGCCTGCCTCAGTTCCCCCACAGCGTCTGGGATTTACTTGGCAATTCCAGAACATTCCATTTCTTCTTTTTTCAATTTGCTCGGCGCGTTTGAAGGGATTTGTTTAAACAGACTCGTATCACATCTCAGCCAGTCTTCGGCCCAAATGCATGCGAAACGCTCTCTGGACAGTTCAGAGGAAGATTCTACGCTGCGATAAGGCCAGATTTGATTGTGAATGTTTAGCACGATGTTTGGCGTTCGCCGACCGCAGCAGGCCCGGTGGAGAGTGCTGGAAAACTCATAAGGACAGAAGGAAGAACGAGTGGCACTGTAACAGTACCGTCAGCGGGACTGAGATCATCTTTCATCATGACAATGACCCATAACAGCCATAAAACTGATGCGAGAGTGACTCCAAACCGAAAGATTAATGTCCCGGCGCTGAGTTCAGTCCAACTGAGCATCTGCAGAAGAACTTAAGCTTCCTCCCAACCTGATGGAGAGTGTTTCATTCTGCCAAGAAGAATGAAAACACGAGAGCCGAGATTTGAAACAAAGCAGAAGAGGCTCTGATTACGGCTCAACTTTGCTCTGTTTTCATGAATTTCATGTTGTTTTCCATCCATCTGTCTGCAGTGTGTAAACAACTGCCTAGCAACCACCCAGAACACACTAACAACCTCTGAGCACCTTAGCAACTGCATAACAACAACCTACCAACCACATAGCAACACTCTAGTCAGATCTGCTCTAGCAACTGCCTAGCAACCACCCAGAACACCCTAAGAACCTCAGAGCACCTTAGCAACTGCATAGCAACACCCTAGCAACTGGACTTGCTCTGGGAACTGCCTAACAATCCCCCAGAACACCTGAACAACCTCCAAGCACCTTAACAACTGCATAGCAACAACCTACCAACCACATAGCAACACTCTAGCCAGATCTGCTCTAGCAACTGCCTAGCAACCACCCAGAACACCCTAAGAACCTCAGAGCACCTTAGCAACTGCATAGCAACACCCTAGCAACTGGACTTGCTCTGGGAACTGCCTAACAATCCCCCAGAACACCTGAACAACCTCCAAGCACCTTAACAACTGCATAGCAACACCTTAACAACTGGTCATGCTTTAGCAACCACCCAGAACACCCTAACAAACTCTGAGCACCTTAGCAACTGCATAGCAACTGAACCTGCTCTATAGCAATTGCCTAGCTATAACCAAGAACCCCTTAGCAACCACCCAAAATACCTTGGCAACCACATATTAACACTCAAGCAAAACCAACTGCCTAGAACACACTAGAGAGCACATAGAAACGCCACAATCAACTGCATAACAACACCCTAGCAACTTCCTTGCAACCACACAAAATACCCTACCATATAGCCACACTCTAGCAACCAGAACTGCATGTCTATTTTTATAGTCATTATTTTAAATTCTAAAGATTTTTTATTGCAAAAAAATAAATTAAAAAGCAATGTCCTGCTGTAGGAAATTGTATTTTGTAAGAACAGACTATCTAAAAATGTGTGTCCCACTTTACAAGATGCAGTGTCCCAATATACCTGAAACGTGTACTTTTTTAGTCTCTGTATGTATAAAACAGCAATATTCTTTCAAAAACATACTGGGGGATACAAGAGACTTTGAGAAGTTTTGTAAAGCATACATTTTGTTGGCAGAATTGATTTATTTGTATTTCAATCACAGTTTACCAAAAAGGGTATTACTTTTGCTGACTTCCCAATTATTGGTTAAATTAGCAGTGGGCGGAGTCACACAGACAAAACACAGAAGATAGAATAGGCTGTAGTGTTGTTTTTCAGAGAAACAATATGTGAACTTATATTATGTTAGCATGTTTCATAAATATCTGCTGACATTTTATACTTTAGTACAGTCAAAAACTTACTTACAGCACCTTTAATGTGAGGTTTACAACCCAGATTTCTTGCGAAAAAAAAAAAAAGTTTGGACAGAAATTAGTTTTATTTATCCGGATGGTGAGAAGTGTTTCTATATGAAGGTGAGTGATAATGTCAGATGTCAGAAGTGGAATAAGGGTTTTTGAGTAATGATTGTGAAGACAAACTTTGTATTTTTTTTTTGTAGAATAATACGCACTGATTTGTTAGTTATAATAACGCCAAGAACGTGTGTTTGATGCTTTTTGGATTATTTTGCATACACACACACACACACACACACACACACACACACACAGACAACTAACAACTAATAGTTAATGTTAATTTATAAAAATACAACTGTTCATTGTTAGTTCATGTTAGGAGACAGGAGGCGGAGCTTCCACGGTGCTATGGGAAAACAATCTGGACAATCTGAAGGACAGACAGAAGAAGCGCAACAAAAGGCTTTAAGAACGGCAGACAGCTCGTTCAAACCCCGAGCGCGTATGTGCGAGGCATTGTCTACATACACACCATCCATCACGCGGTCAGGTGGCTCTCTGCCGCTCTCAGCATTCTCTACAGCGCTCTTTCTGCAGCATGAAATCAATTTTTAGCTCCTCATTTCCTTTGCCAAGAAAAGAGGCAAGTCTGCCAGACACACACACACACACACACACACACCACACACACACACACACACACACACACACACACACACACAGACACACACACACACACACACAGAGCACACACACACACACACACACACACACACACACACACACACACACACACACACACACAGAGAGAAACACACACACACACACACACACACACACACACACACACACACATATATATATTCCTCCTGTATTCCCAGTGGTCTTGTTAGATGGAGTCTGGGTTTAATTCTTGCCTAATTTAAAATAAGCAGCCTTAGTTCTGAGATGTTGATCCTAAAACATTTTAAACACACACACACACACAGACACACAGACACACACACACACACACACACACACACACACACACACACACTAGCACTCCAAGGCAGACGACACAGCACTACACACGCACACCACAGCCCACACACACACCACACACACAGACAAACACACACACACCACACACACTCACACACAGCCACACACACACACACAAACACACACACACACCACACACAGAGACACACACACACACACACACACACACACACACAGAGCACACACACACACACACACACACACACACACACGCGCACACACACACACACACCACACACACACACACAGAGAGAGAGACACACGCACACACACGCACACACAACACACACACACATTGATAAAAAAAGATGCACACGCACACACACTGTCTTCATTGTCCAGACCACCCAGTGTGTGTGTGTGTGTGGGTGGGGGGGGGGTTAGTTAGGGGAGCAAAATGCCTTCAAAAGTTAACTAAAGCCTTTTAGGGAACACCCATAGATAGACATTATTAATTGAAAGATTGTTATAAAAAGTTATTTTAAAATTATTATTATTGTTTTGTAATTTCAATCTTTCTACTTCAAGACGTCACGTTTCAAAGTGTTACTTGCAATTTCTTTGTAACTAATCATATAATTTACTAGCAATTAAAAAATATTTCTTCACATTTAAAGTTTGAGTTAGTATGTTGGAATAATTCATTTTTATTTATTATTATTTTATTTATTAATTTTAATTTTTGTTAATTTTGTTCAAGAGTGCTGAACATTTTATTTTACGGTTTGGGTTAAGCCTATTGCAATAACAATTAATTTTATATGAAATTATTATTTATATAAAATTTATATAAAATATTTTTATATAAAATATTACAACTTTATGTTATGTCCTAAGTTATATATAAAAAAATAAATGTGGTAAAATAGTTTTATCATTATGATGATTATAATTTGTATTTATTTACTCATTGTTTCCATACAAAAGTATTTTATTTAAAGGTTTTAGTTGGTCTGTAGGAATAATCTTTTGCTTTACATTAAACAAAGTAAATAAACCATAGAGTATGTCTGATTTAGAGCGCTAGGTTTCGCTTTACGCTCCGTGTGGTATTTCTTCTCGTATGGAATACAAGCAGTTTTCCTGATGTTTGATGTTTTGGTGGAAAATGTTGAGGTGAAGACAGTGTATTTCCAGTAAAATGTTCCCGATATTCCATTGGAATGTTTCTGATGTTCTGCTAGAATTAACATTTCTGGAGCGTGTCAGATGGCTGTCCAAAACCCTGTACGGTATCCCGCTTGTATTTTTCTCATTATTCCGCCCTCGTTTTTCTCAGTGTCGGAGGAAAACAGAAGGAGAGGCAGAAAAGAGAAGATGTTGTGACGGAATTTTCATCATCTCCTCTGTGACTGGTGTCGGAGCGAGCAGTCGGATCCAAAGAGGCTTTGTGTCGTTATCACGGCCTGCTGAGTGACACGTGCACACACACACACGCGCCGCGCCGCTGCAGGTGCAGGATCCTGGAATGTGTTTGAAATGATGTT
>CM049836.1:25171279-25178779 GCA_027422435.1 Schizopygopsis pylzovi | reverse complement strand
ACTGGCACTGGTCTGAGAAGCGAGAGCTTTCTGTGCGGGGATCTAAACGAGATCTGTGGTCACTGGCACTGGTCTGAGAAGCGAGAGCTTTCTGTGCGGGGATCTAAACGAGATCTGTGGTCACTGGCACTGGTCTGAGAAGCGAGAGCTTTCTGTGCGGTGGATCTAAACGAGATCTGTGGTCACTGGCACTGGTCTGAGAAGCGAGAGCTTTCTGTGCGGTGGTCTAAACGAGATCTGTGGTCACTGGTCTGAGAAGCGAGAGCTTTCTGTGCGGGGATCTAAACGAGATCTGTGGTCACTGGCACTGGTCTGAGAAGCGAGAGCTTTCTGTGCGGTGGTCTAAACGAGATCTGTGGTCACTGGTTTGAGAAGCGAGAGCTTTCTGTGCGGTGGTCTAAACGAGATCTGTGGTCACTGGCACTGGTCTGAGAAGCGAGAGCTTTCTGTGCGGGGATCTAAACGAGATCTGTGGTCACTGGTTTGAGAAGCGAGAGCTTTCTGTGCGGGGATCTAAACGAGATCTGTGGTCACTGGTTTGAGAAGCGAGAGCTTTCTGTGCGGTGGTCTAAACGAGATCTGTGGTCACTGGTCTTGAGAAGCGAGAGCTTTCTGTGCGGTGGTCTAAACGAGATCTGTGGTCACTGGCACTGGTCTGAGAAGCGAGAGCTTTCTGTGCAGTGATCTAAACGAGATCTGTGGTCACTGGCACTGGTCTGAGAAGCGAGAGCTTTCTGTGCGGGATCTAAACGAGATCTGTGGTCACTGGCACTGGTCTGAGAAGCGAGAGCTTTCTGTGCGGTGGTCTAAACGAGATCTGTGGTCACTGGTCTGAGAAGCGAGAGCTTTCTGTGCGGGGGTCTAAACGAGATCTGTGGTCACTGGTTTGAGAAGCGAGAGCTTTCTGTGCGGTGATCTAAACGAGATCTGTGGTCACTGACACTGGTCTGAGAAGCGAGAGCTTTCTGTGCGGTGATCTAAACGAGATCTGTGGTCACTGACACTGGTCTGAGAAGCGAGAGCTTTCTGTGCGGTGGTCTAAACGAGATCTGTGGTCACTGGCACTGGTCTGAGAAGCGAGAGCTTTCTGTGCGGTGGTCTAAACGAGATCTGTGGTCACTGGCACTGGTCTGAGAAGCGAGAGCTTTCTGTGCGGGGATCTAAACGAGATCTGTGGTCACTGGTTTGAGAAGCGAGAGCTTTCTGTGCGGTGGTCTAAACGAGATCTGTGGTCACTGGTCTGAGAAGCGAGAGCTTTCTGTGCGGGGATCTAAACGAGATCTGTGGTCACTGGTCTGAGAAGCGAGAGCTTTCTGTGCGGTGGTCTAAACGAGATCTGTGGTCACTGGTTTGAGAAGCGAGAGCTTTCTGTGCGGTGGTCTAAACGAGATCTGTGGTCACTGGCACTGGTCTGAGAAGCGAGAGCTTTCTGTGCGGTGATCTAAACGAGATCTGTGGTCACTGGTTTGAGAAGCGAGAGCTTTCTGTGCGGTGGTCTAAACGAGATCTGTGGTCACTGGTTTGAGAAGCGAGAGCTTTCTGTGCGGTGATCTAAACGAGATCTGTGTACTGATCACTGGTTTGAGAAGCGAGAGCTTTCTGTGCGGTGGTCTAAACGAGATCTGTGGTCACTGGCACTGGTCTGAGAAGCGAGAGCTTTCTGTGCGGTGATCTAAACGAGATCTGTGGTCACTGGTTTGAGAAGCGAGAGCTTTCTGTGCGGTGGTCTAAACGAGATCTGTGGTCACTGGTTTGAGAAGCGAGAGCTTTCTGTGCGGTGGTCTAAACGAGATCTGTGGTCACTGGCACTGGTTTGAGAAGCGAGAGCTTTCTGTGCGGGGATCTAAACGAGATCTGTGGTCACTGCACTGGTTTGAGAAGCGAGAGCTTTCTGTGCGGGGTCTAAACGAGATCTGTGGTCACTGGCACTGGTTTGAGAAGCGAGAGCTTTCTGTGCGGTGATCTAAACGAGATCTGTGGTCACTGGCACTGGTTTGAGAAGCGAGAGCTTTCTGTGCGGTGGTCTAAACGAGATCTGTGGTCACTGGTCTGAGAAGCGAGAGCTTTCTGTGCGGTGGTCTAAACGAGATCTGTGGTCACTGGCACTGGTCTGAGAAGCGAGAGCTTTCTGTGCGGTGGTCTAAACGAGATCTGTGGTCACTGGCACTGGTCTGAGAAGCGAGAGCTTTCTGTGCGGGGATCTAAACGAGATCTGTGGTCACTGGCACTGGTCTGAGAAGCGAGAGCTTTCTGTGCGGTGGTCTAAACGAGATCTGTGGTCACTGGCACTGGTTTGAGAAGCGAGAGCTTTCTGTGCGGTGGTCTAAACGAGATCTGTGGTCACTGGCACTGGTCTGAGAAGCGAGAGCTTTCTGTGCGGGGTCTAAACGAGATCTGTGGTCACTGGCACTGGTCTGAGAAGCGAGAGCTTTCTGTGCGGTGATCTAAACGAGATCTGTGGTCACTGGCACTGGTCTGAGAAGCGAGAGCTTTCTGTGCGGGGATCTAAACGAGATCTGTGGTCACTGGCACTGGTCTGAGAAGCGAGAGCTTTCTGTGCGGTGATCTAAACGAGATCTGTGGTCACTGGCACTGGTTTGAGAAGCGAGAGCTTTCTGTGCGGTGGTCTAAACGAGATCTGTGGTCACTGGTCTGAGAAGCGAGAGCTTTCTGTGCGGTGGTCTAAACGAGATCTGTGGTCACTGGTCTGAGAAGCGAGAGCTTTCTGTGCGGTGGTCTAAACGAGATCTGTGGTCACTGGTCTGAGAAGCGAGAGCTTTCTGTGCGGTGGTCTAAATGAGATCTGTGGTCACTGATGTGTTTGTACCTTTCTCGTTGTCGTCAGACAGAGATCCGAGGATCATGCTGCGGGGCCGAGCGGTCCCGGCGGACGGACTGGGCAGGCTGTTGAACATCGGTGGAGCAGCGGGAGGCTGAAACAGAGAGCGTAATGTCAGAAGAAGCAGAAGAATAGAGGTTTGCTGATGTGAGTTTGTACCTTTGGAGCTTTAAGAAGCACAGGGTTGTTGATGTGTGTCACCGGCTCCAGGATGTTAAACGGCATGAATCCCACTTCATTGAACTTATTACGACACTTCCACCAGCGATTAGATGACTCGATCACCTGGCCACGGACACATAACAGGAGAAGAACGCTTATTTGCATTAATATAATATTTACAGATGTTAAATATGATATTGCGTTATACAATCTGTGAGATGAGAGATAGTTATTTTGGCTCAGTTTGGAGGGAAATACACAAGTATAGATATACAACTATTATAGTTTTGGGCAGATTTGCCTCCAGATGTGAGCTAAATCTGAAAAATATGTTTAAAACAAATTATATATATATATATCTGGGGGATGACATGCAAGAAATAAATATAAGAAATATATCATAAAAATGAAAACATTTTAGAATTAATATTAGAGTAAGTTAATATTTTAGAATATCAATAAATATATATTAAAGTGTTTATTTATTTTTGAAGATATATTATTATTATTATTAGTAGTAGTAGTATATTTTAAAATAAAATTTTGTCTCCAAAACAAGTTTTCCCCAAAATATAATATAACATAACATAATATAATATGATATAATATAACTACAAAATATATTAATATATTATATATAGTGATATAATTAGTATATATTTTATTAATATCCTAAAATATACATTTATTCTACCATTAATTAAAAAAATGTCTTTGTTTTGATAACTACTGTGTGTGTGTGTGTGTGTGTGTGTGTGTGTGTGTGTAGGAGTGTGTGTGTGTATGTGTGTGTGTGTGTAAGAGTTTATGTAAGAGTGTGTGTAAGAGTGTGTGTGTGTGTGTGTGTGTGTGTGTGTGTAAGAGTTTATGTAAGAGTGTGTGTAAGAGTGTGTGTGTGTGTGTGTGTGCGTGCGTGCGTGTGTGTGTGTGTGTGTGTGAGAGTGCGTGTGTGCGTGCATGCGTGCGTGCGTGTGTGATGTGGTGTGTGTGTGCGTGCGTGTGTGTGTGTGTGTGAGTGCGTGTGCGTGCGTGTGTGCGTGCGTGCGTGTGTGCATGTGTGTGTGCATGTGTGTAACCTCTAGTGTCTCTCCTTGAAGTACAGACAGCTCACTGTTGTTCCGTGCAACAAAATCATAACTGCAGCGATATAAGCGCTCTTTAACTCCGCCATCACTGAGGACAAGAGACAGAGACGTTTTCTCAGATTGTACATTTGAATAACATTTTTACAAAATACTTCTTTAAAATGCAGTTACACAATAACCACCTTTGATTACTGAGATAAAAAGAACCGAAACTCTGGGTGATTTAAGAAGTGTCTTCACAGTGAAGCGTTTCACAGCATTGACACAGACGAGAGAAGAGAAACTGCTGCTGGTGGTTAGTGAGAGTCTGAACTTGTGTTATTTGTGTGGACAAACCCTATAGTCATAAACACTGAAGAACTATGTCTGATTGATTGATTCTTCAGATGTGAATCACACTTACGGATCGTCTGTAGTCTGAACGGGAGCAGTGTGATGGTCAGACGCGTGAGACGGAGTCAGCTGAGTGTGACCGAGACGAAAGACATGTTAGCAAGAGCATCACAAACACTAAACACAATGACAGACGGGGAAATCAAAGAGATGTGCTTGTCTTCTTTAAATCTGTTTTAACAATATGTTTTACATCTAACTATATGGTTAGCTTTTTATTCAGCAAGGATGCATTAAAGTGACAGTATAGACATTTACAATGTTACAAATTATTTATATTTCAAATAAATGCTGTTTTTGAGAGTTCTATTCATAAAAAAAATCCTGACATTTTTTTTGTATCACTGTTTTCTCAAAAATATGAAGCTGCACAACTGTTTCCAGCATTGATAATAACCAGAAATGCTTCTTGAGCAGCAAATCAGCATATTATAATGATTTCTGAAGATCATGTGACACTGAAGACTGCAGTAATGATCACAGGAATATATGCCATTTTTAAATATATTACAATATAAAACAGTTATTTGAAATTGTAATAATATTTCACTATTTTTGATTAAATAGAGGCAGCTTTGGGGAGTATAAGAGCCTTGTTTCCTCCTCACCCAAACTTTCGAACACTAGTGTACAATATTAGATCATTTACCTCTACTTTTGAGAGCTCAGCGTCTTGTCTGTGTTCTAGCTCCACAGGATCGACCCATCCGGCGGCATCGGACCCCGGCGGCTTCCAGCCGTCCTGAAACACGAGTGTGTACGGCGCCACGGGGCTCCGCAGAGCAGATCTACATGAAGGTAACAAGCCATCAGCATGTGCACATATTAAAGTAACTCATCTCCAAAAATGTCAGTGTGTACCTATGTTGTGTCCAGTTGGGCCCTAAAGAGATCCACAATGCATGTTCCTGTGTCATCAGGTTGTTCTGTAGCAGAGTCACGGCTCCTTGTGTCATAGCCGGGCTGGAGACGGACGCAGCGAAACCAGGACCTCCCGTAGCCTTCACGACCTACAAACACACGCAGATAAAGCGGAATTATTTGCTTTAGACGTATGAGACCTTTCTCCACACAATAGTGTGCAAACATTTGATGAAACTCTTGAAACAATGCAGCGCAACAAAGGCCTTGAAAGCTCTGCTGTCTGCGCAGGAGAAATATGAGCAGACATATAATGCACACGCACGCGTTTACCATTTCAAGCGGTTTGAAGACGTGATGCACGAGCTCCTCTGAGGTCGGATTGGAGATGGCAAACTTTAACCGTGCCTGTAAAACAAACAATACGCTTATGGAAACCTGAGAGAAAAATATATATATAATACATATAATAACTGCTTAATAGTGCATTCATTGTATCATTAATAGCATTAATAACAATGAATAACTATATAATATAATATTGGTTATTACAATAAGATATTAGCCAATATTATAAAATAATATATTTTTTAATTTCATTGCACCATAGCTTCTCAAGTCACATATAAGATATAAGAAATTATATATATATAATTTGCATAATCTTTTAAATACTATATATAGTATTTAATATTATTAGTGTTATAGTGTTTACAATTACATACATACATACATTTTATATTATTGTATATTTTGGTGATGTAAACAATTTTATATAAAGCATGCGTGATGTAAAATAAATAACAAATAGATAAATAATATTTATAATAAATAATATATACAATTTTTAAAAGGTTTACAGATAAGTAGATACGTTTTCTGGTAAATAATTAAATACTAAATATAATCTTTAATATAATTAAACTATAAATAATTGTATTATTATTATGCTTAATTAAAATATTAAATAATTATTAAATATCAAATTAATAAATTATCCATTAAAACATCATTAGGTCATGCTTTACAATAAGGATAATTAGGTAACATCGATTAATACATTAACTACTATTAACTAACAATGAGCAATATATTTGTTAAAGTATTTATTAATCTTTGTTAACATTATAAAAATACAACTGGTCATTGTTAGTTCATGTTAGATCCAGATATAACTTGGATTTTAATAAAGTAAATGTTGAAATTATTATGAATTGATTAATAATATAGTTTTGAACAAACGGAAGCTTATTGTATAGCGCTACTCATCATTCAGATATTTTATATTATTGTATATTTTGGTGATGTAAACAAATTTATATAAAGCATGCTTGATGTAAAATAAATAAATAATAGATAAATAATATTTATAATAATTTTTTTAAGTTTACAGATAAGTAGATACGTTTTCTGGTAAATAATTAAATACTAAATATAATCAACACATATGCTCTTGTGTTGTGTTACTTTTATATAATTCTTTTTTTATTCTTTTGCACTGTCCACTGAGCGGACCTGATTCGATTACATTTCACTTCTGATTATACCCTGTATAATTTATTATGTGACAAATAAAGAAACCTTGACCTTGAGATATGAAATGGACATACTGATATTAAGATCGCCGACTCACCAACAGACTGAAGCAGTATCTGAATTTCTGAAAAGCGTCGAGAAACTCTTTCTCAGAAGGCGGTATGGCTTTAGCTGTGAGAAGATCCTCTGTGAAACACAAACACACAACAAACCCTGAAACACTGATCACGTGAGCACTTCCAGGTGCACTGTGTTCTTGATTTAGTGTGTGTTTAAGATGATGCAGAGTATTAGTATTCAGTATACACAGCTGACGGCCTCGTAACACAACACCTTCCCATCAGCTGATGTCCTGCAGATAACAGGCCACATCTGCTGATAAGAGCTTTACAGAGCGAGCGCTCAGTTCAGCTGTGTTTCAGCTAGTTTTCCTTCAGGTAGACTCGTACCGTCTGCACTTTTCTTCTGGCTTTTCTTCTTCTTTTTGCTTCTTTGGTCGAGGATAATCTGAGCCTCTGCTGACTGCTGCAGCTTTCCGATGAATGCTTCGATATCATCAAAACAATGATTAAGCAAGTCCTAGAAATAGAGAGAAACCAGTTAGTGATACAAATACATGCAGAG
>CM049836.1:25141279-25166279 GCA_027422435.1 Schizopygopsis pylzovi | reverse complement strand
TATTTCTATATTCATCCTGTGTCCTCTTAAATTGTACATTTATTACTTTTTTGTTTGTTAACCTGGCAACACATCTCTTCCTAAAGTTAACCATGGTTTTACTAAATAAATACACTCTTAAAAATAAAGGTGCTTCAAGCGACGCCATAGAAGAACCATTTTTGGTTCCACAAAGAAGAATTCAGTCAAAGGTTCTTTAAAGAACATCTCTTGCTTATGTTTTTATAATCTGAAGAACCTCTTTCATCACAAATAATCTTTTGTGAAACAGAAAGGTTCTTCGGATGTTATGGAACCATTTAGACAAAAAGGTTCTTCTAAGGCATCGTGAAGCACCTTTATTTTTAAGAGTGTACCATTGTAACCACAAATGAACCCTAGTTGTGCAACACTAACAATAGTTCATTGTATTTGTAGTACATATTCGTGATACACACTCCAAAGTCAAGATCTGAATGAAAAGATTAGTGAACCTGCTCTGAAGTCCTGATCTGTATATAATGATTGGTGGTACGCATTCTGAAGTCTCAATGTCAAACAAATGATTAGCGATACACGATCCAATTGGAGCGTTTTGAGTAGATTTTGTGACACAATGGTTAACTGATTCAGAGTTTAGAAAAGCTCTGTTTCAAGGACGTACTTTTCTACTGTATTTACTTTAACTGCTCAGGTAATATCAGTGGTATGACATATTTCAGATGCAGACAAAATTACAACAACATTGGTTACATATACATATATTTAATTGTTTGATCAAAACAGGGACAGTTTAGTAATAGCTGCGTATATTGACAGGGACATGTCCCCAGCATCTCTACTAAATTCTACGCCCTTAGCATGTTTGAAATGTATAACTCAATCTAGATAAGAGCAACTAAATGATGTAGTAGTAAATGGACCTGTTTAAGTTCTCTATTGCTAAATTACTATTACTGTTGATCATACTTTAAATTAGTGATTTGAACAAACCCTTAAAAAAATAGTTCACACAAAAATGAATATTTGCTGAAATTTGACTCATTCTCAGGCCATCCAAGATGTATACAAGTTTGTTTCTTCATCCGAACAGATTTGGAGAAATTTAGCATTACATCACTTGGTCACCAATGGTGAATGGGTGCCGTCAGAATGAGAGTCCAAACAGCTGATAAAACATCACAATAATCCACATCACTCCAGTCCATCAGTTAACATCTGGAGAAGACAAAAGCTGCAGGTTTGTAAGAAACAAATCCATCATTAAGGCACTTATAACAGTTGCTCTTGACTGATTTCTATAATGCATAATAATGCTTCCCTCAGTGAAAAAGTCCATCTTCAAATCCACCAACAATATTTGTTTAGAACTGTTTTGGACTGTTTTTCCTTGTGAACGTTGCTTGTTCTGTACACATTTATCTCCTAAATCAGACAGGACTGCTTTTTCACTGGATAGGGGACTCAATTTTAACCAGAAGCAATGGTTTGAAATTTAATAAATACTTAATAATGGATTTGTTTCTTACAAACACGCAGCTTTTCAAACTCAACTTGGCAAATATTATTGCTTGCATTGAAGGAGGAACTCAAGCCATATATAAAAACAATATAGCTCCAAGATTTGAGGGGGAGGGACTCTCTTTTTAATTTGTATTTATGTATTTATCTTAATGATATATAGGGAAAAACTATCCATACTACCCTAGTAACCACTCAAGCATGCACGGCAAACACCTACATTCACTTTTACACTGAAGCACAGAGAGCTTATCTCAGATGCTTTATTATGAGGAATTCATGAAATACAACGGAATGAGCTAAATGAGTATCTAAATATTAGAGCATTGTTATCAGACAGAAACTGTGACTCATTTAAGGAATAGTTCAGCCAAAAATAAACACTGTTATCATTTACTCACCCGCGTGTTATAATGGAACACAAAAGCTTATATGAGGAAATTAAGATGAAGAGTTCACGCTGATATTTTACAGTACGCTGGGACTGTCAAAAGGACAAAACACACCATAAAAAGACCATAGCTCACATGTGTAATATTACAGTGACCCAAATTTAATATCTTGCATGCAAAAATGTCACCCTCCACCCTCAACATTTTCATTTGTATATATATATATATATATATATAGCATGAACATTTTTCTCAGCATCTCCTTTTATGTTCCTGAAGAAAGTCAGTCATACAGGTTTGGAAAGGCATGTGTGAGTAAATAATGACAGACTTTTCATTTTTGGACGAACAGTTCCTCATGAAATCACCATCAAGACAATAAGCAGAAGAGAGTGACATCATTGAGACACATTGTTTCTGTTGAAGAAATGCTCAAGCAAAACATCTCTGATCAGTCAAAGCACAATTCATCTCCGTCAAACAACTAAAATATATCAAATCACACGAGTGTCTTCTACTCACCTCAGCACTTACACTGCTGATCCCTAGACGGTTGTCTTCTGACTAGCCTGTTGTTATACTAGATGTATTTGATAGTGTTTTAACCGCCCAGACATTCCTCTCTCAGATAACAGCAGAAATCAGAGATGAAACATGTCTCGGGGAAGTGATCTCTAATTCTACAGTTATGTTCACAGTTACAGGCTCATTTAGTTTGATACTGTGTATAACCCTGTAATAAAACAGCTGAAATAGTCAATGCAATCAGAATTGGAGTTGTGTGGCTTTTAGTCCGTATATTTGAGCTTAGAGTTCATGCAAACATCTCAAAGTTATATGCACATAATATTATCTACTGTTTTCATTCATTTGAAACAGCCCAAAAAGTATTATAGAGACAAATTAAATTGTACATACACACTTTAACTGCACACAACTTGTTCCCAAACCCGTTTACTGAGAACCGCTCCAAATGATTCACTGAGAGCTGTCCGAACCGATTCAGTTTAGAGAAGAACCGACTCAAATGAATCACTCATTCGCGAAAGATTCAATAGCATCGCTAGTCTTAGGGAAATATGTTTCTCACCTGGTTAATAATTATTATAAAATATTTTTTTGGGGTCATAACCAACCTTTGTCATTGAAAAAGTATAGTGTTCTTAAAGACGGCGCTTAAAAGATGTTCAGCTTTTAGAAAACGTATCTTGAGAACCTTTTTCACTGATTTATTTTTCAATAACAAACATTTTTCAATAAAATTTTAGTATACGTATTACTTATTCACACTGTTATGTCTGCAGATGTCATGTCTCAGATCAGTGTTATGTTCTGTTCCACTTGCGTTTTAGCAAAAGATTGTGGGCGGGGCTTGGCTGCTGTATTTTGGTCTGATTGGGCGGTTCTTGTGATTGACAGCTGGAATGAAACTCAACGTGGCATAATAAACTCCATAGGAATGAACGTTCTCTTCGGTGCTGAAACAGCACTTGTATTTGAAAGATGAGCGTTCAGTCACAGCGTATTTTATTGTTTTGTTGGTCTTTGGGGTCCTGATATTTCAGAAGTGTTGAATCATTTCTTTGATTTGTGTGTGATCTTCAGAGGAAAACGACGAGGTGTTCTTGGAGGAATCTGCTACAGTATCAATCATACGAGGGGTAGGTTATGACAAAGGTTATTCATTTTTGTTATTGACTTTTTAATTCAGATGACATTTACATAGTTTTAATAATAAATAAGAAGTATTACCATTATATTTAATTTGCATTGGAGAGTCTATATGTGTATGTTGCTTTTATTAAATTAATCTTAGAACAATCTAATGCAATTATTTATCCTAACAAGGCTTATTTAGAATATATGAGAGTAAAGTTGTGTTCTGGTCAGTTGGGTCACTTTGACAGTGAAATAAAATGCAAAGCTGCAACAGTGCCACCTGATTGAGACTGAGAGTAACTTTTACAAACTCAGAGTAATTCTGCTCTGAAGTTGCATCATTCATCATCTTTCAGAAGGAAACTGTACAGCACATGCAGAATCATGCTACAGATATAAATAACAATTCAGCTGATGATAGAGGCAGCTCGTAGCTGATGTGTTACAGAATCAGAATCAACTTTATTCGCCAAGTGTGCGCAAACACGAGGAATTTGTTGTGGTTTTTAAGATCTTGGTGCATACATACATATCTGACATGAGAACAGAAACGTTTAAATAAGACTTAATAATATTAATAACGTGTTTGAATCTGGAACAGAAGAATCGAATGATAATGCAATATATTTAATGCATCAGTAACGTTCTTCCAATAACTGTTTTTATCATTATCAATTTAAATAACTTTTTATTAAATATTTCTTTTAAGTTCAGAAAATATTAAGGTGATATTTTAGGCTAAAGCACGAATATCTGAGCATGATGGCAGAAGAGCATGATGGCAAAGACTGAAAGACTGAGGAAGAGCTTCTTCCCTCAGGCCATCAGGCTCCTAAACTCAAACTCAGTCTCATAAACACTTACAAGACCCATTGTTAACTGTAAATATTCTCACTCTCATCATTGCTGCTCTATGTACAATACCCTGAACAACCCGTCTGCACATCCCTCTTATTCACATTACTATTTATTAAGTCCCAGTACACTGTTTTTCTTTTTTGTACAACTTATTGTTTTTTGCACATCTTTTTTGCACATCTTATTGTCTTTTGCACATCTTATTGTTTTTGCACATCTTATTGTTTTGCACTTTTTTTATTTCATTGCACATTTTACTCTTATTTCTCATTTTCTTACCATATGTATGCCCTTGTGTTATGTTATTTTATATAATTTGTATTCTTATTATTTTGCACTGTCCACTGAGCGGACCTGATTCGATTACATTTCACTTCTAATTATACCCTGTATAACTATTATGTGACAAATAAAGAAACCTTGAACCTTGAACACTAAGCTTCGAACGGCGCATATAGTAAGTGGGCGGGGCCATGTAAGAATGGGCGGGGCCGCGAGGGTGTTTCTTCCGTTAATCCACAACCGCCACGGAAGCATGCGTACACCGCATTGAAAGCGCGCAAAATAAATGTTTTTCTCTGTCGCTATGTACTTTAAATCCTTGTTTCTTTAATTTGTATATGTATGGATCAGCTGGGGAACTTGAAAAGTTGTATTATTAAGAGGATTTGTGTCGCACGTGTGAGCTGGTGACAATAGCGCGCGCGCGCCTTTGAGATTCACAGCATCGGTGAGAATGTATTTAATTTCTATATTTAATATGTGTACATATATGTTAATAGTAAGCTTTATTGTTTTACACGCGAATTTGGACGCATATGATTATTTTATTTTTGTTTCTTATGGGAGATAACGTTACCAGTCTTATGGGACTGGTTCTACAGTGTTAGATCTCATTAAATAGCTTTTGGTTTAGTTTTATCGTGCACCGAAAAAACGTATTTATGCATGTATTTGACCGAATAATCGTTTAGAGCATGAACTGGGTGTTTACTGGCGATGTTTCCTGCTGTCAGTGTGAGAATCGTACGCATGCGCACACACACGACACGACACGCGCTTAACATGGTGATGGACAGCACGCGCATGTCAGGACATAAGAGTCTGTTCACTTGAGTTATTTTTACCTTCAAAGTGGACTCAGATCTCATCTACTTTTCACATTGTTCTGTTTGAAATCCTTAACCACTCTAATGTTGTATCAATTATGTAGTTATCTTTGATTGTTTATGATGATGATGGTAATAGTACACTTGTAAATAGTACATTAATATACAGTAACTGTTAGCCTTATAATGTGGTAATTAGCATTTTCAAAGAAACAATACATTGAAAAATGTAATTCTGTAAAACAAAAAAGCATTGTTTTTTAATTGCATGTTATTGTTTTTTATAATAACCTGTATGGCTAAAATTATGCAAATTAAAAACACACACACTGCATATTATAAGCAATCATCACCGAGATGCAGTTGAGTTTGCTTTAAAGTTTTAGTGTGTTGTGTTCATGTATAAAACACATCCTGACATGTGGTGAAAACAGCCTGATTTATTCATTAACGAATCATTTTTTAAATCCATATCCAGTATTTACAAATGCTTGGAAACTCACAGATCAAACCGTGTTCCCATGATTGCCTTCTAATGCTGTTGTATAGCTTCTACTCCATCATTAGTTTGGACCGATTACTCAAACAGAAGTGAACGTGAATAGTCATCAGACACAGAGCAGCACACGTGCTTGAGCAGTGTTATGACTGAACTGGCAAGATGAGCTTGATTTCTATATGATGAAGATAAATCCGCAGGGGCTTTATGTGTGGTTTGTTTGAATGGGCAAACGAGTGTCTGTTTCTCTCTCAGATGACGTCAGAGAAGCCTCCGTTGCCTGCGGACGGCCAGCGGGACGAAGCTGAAGGTTTAGGGCTCGAGCGGGAGGTCACAATGGAAGCGGCCCGAGACGGCTGGGACAGCAAGGTGGAGTATTTCCTCGCTCAGCTGGGATTCAGTGTGGGATTGGGAAACGTTTGGAGGTTCCCGTACCTCTGCCACCAGAACGGAGGAGGTGAGTGAGGAGGAGATGCTTTTGATTGGATGCAAGTCATATCCAGGTTTGTTTTTCGTCTGTAATTGTCGTATTGTTTCGTGTCTTTCAGGAGCATTCATCTTGCTGTATGTGCTGTTGATGGCGCTGGTCGGTTTGCCGTTGTTTTTTCTGGAGCTGGCGGCGGGTCAGAGCATCAGACAGGGCAGCATCGGCGTCTGGAGGCACATTTCTCCAAAACTTGTTGGCATTGGCTACTCCAGCTGTGTGGTGAGTGTTATCTTGCTTTATTGGTCAGTTGCACTGATGCATAACTTTTTTTTTTTTTTTTGGCAGACTGTATAAAATGATACAAAAATGCAATTGAAGTCTCCCTTCAGTCAATAATTAGATCTCTAAATGCCATATTAGTATGTCAAAATACATTTAAAAAAAAAAATCCTGTGAAAATTATTCTTCGTTTCTTAAAAAGGCTTAATTGTAACTATACACCTTTACCGCATTTAATACTGTGGCCTCCCAGAAATGCAGTAAGGACATCGGTAAAACATGTCCATGTGACATCAGGGGCTCAACCGTAATTTTACGAAGCTACGAGAATACTTTTTGTGCACAAAGAAAACATTTTGAAGAGTATATGACACATGCACATGCTACGTTTCTGGGCCTGGGAATATTTCAGTTGCATTTTTGTCAAATGTAGATATCAAAAATATCTTCATTTGTGTCCCAAAGATGAACGAAGGTCTTAGGGGTTTGGAAAAGTGCACACTCGTACTGTACAGTATTAATTTAGATGACTTCAGGTCTTAAAAAGCGTTAAATGTGCCGGAATCCTGTGGCAATGCATTTTATGTATCGCTCTCCAGTGCTGGTAGATTACTTACACATTGTAGTCCATTACTGATTCAAAATGACATGAGGAAAATTATAGTTAGGAACATATTACAAGGAACACTTTTAGAATTGACAACGTCAACAATAAAAAAAATGTTGACAAATATCTTTCATAAATATATGACAAATATTTCAGCCGAATCTAAAGCTTCTAAGCTGCGTTTGAATGAATATATAAATATATGCTGTGTGCTTTCCTCTCAATAATAAAAGAAACACAACAAAATCTGACAGCGGTGAGAAAGAAGCAGTTAAGAACGCATCTAATTACAGCGGTGTGGATGTTTGCACTCTTGCTCTGCAGTTCAGGGCCCGTATTCGTAAAGATTCTAAGAATCCTCTCAGAGAGCTCCTAATTTTGCTTAAAAATGTCTAACTAGGAGTCTTAGCTTAAAAGTGATTCAGGACCAATCTGAGAGCAACTCTGAGCGAGGAAAAGACAAAAACTTAGCTATGACACAGTCTTTTGAAGACTGATTGTTGGTCGTCCAAGAAGGAAATAAGAGTGCTTTTAAGAGTAGGGTTTATTTTAAGCCTTCACTTTGAAATTACAGGCGTAGTTTTTCCTGTTTTCTCTCTCTCTCTCTCTCTCTCTCTCTCTCTGTTTCTCTCCCTCTCTCTCTCTCTCTCTCTCTCTCTCTCTCTGTTTCTCTCTCTCTCTCTCTCTCTCTCTCTCTCTCTTTCTCTCTCTCTCTCTCTCTCTCTCTCTCTCGCTCTCTTTTTTTTATTTACCATGCTGTCATACTTAACATATTTTATATGAAATGAACAGCGACACAATAAGGTTCTGAAAGTGCTGTCAGGTACAGACCCAAATCATCGCTGCTGCATGGTTGTATTTTTCCAGTTGCTATATATGTTAATATAGTGATTACGTCCATTTCTGGCGCTATGGCATTTCTGCGCGGTGTTGGAGATGTTAGCGTATCTCAAATAAGATCGGTCACAAACATGATCCTTGCACGATCTAATGTGTGGCGTCTTATATTCTCAAATGTGTGCAACACATTTCTTCTCCCTCTTCATTTTCTCCACTGCTAAAGAATGAAATAGCCTTAACTCAAGCAGCTTTGATTACAGGTAATCAGTTAATACCTATTACTTTCGCTCTCTTCAACACTTAACATAATTGATATCATCAGCCTTTGGATTGACTTATAATTCAGATAATAATGTGTTACTAATATTCGCCATCTCAGACGGCTGTCTTCTGATAATAAATCAACACCTTATCTAGAAACACTTTGATAATGATGTGAAAAGCCCGCTTTGCAATTTGACTGAATTTGTTACATGAAACAGGAGCCGTTTCAAATCTTATTTTTTGGTACACTGCAGTTTTATAGAAAAAAATGCTCCGCAATGGTGTCGACTAATGAATTTGGGTATGTGTTTTGTTTAAGCATTTTAACAACAACAGATAGACATGTACACAATATTAAAACTTGGTTTTCACTCTTTAATACATTGTGTTCCTGTCCCAGGTGTGTTTCTTTGTAGCTCTGTATTATAACGTCATAATCGGTTGGAGTATTTTTTACTTGGGAAGCTCTTTCAAGTATCCTCTACCTTGGGAAAGCTGTCCAACAGAAGGGAACGGCACCGGTAAGGATTAGGAGTTTGTGTAGTGCATTCGTTTTCACTTATGAGATTAGATATGAAGAACTGATGCCAGAAATCTGACTTTTATTCTTCTTTTCACTCACAGTGAAGGAATGTGCCGCCAGTTCTCCCACAGCATATTTCTGGTACCGTAAAGCTCTGGATATCACCGATTCCATCGACGAAACCGGAGAGTTCAACCTCATCATCACTGGATGTCTGCTGGCCGCTTGGGTCATCGTCTGTCTGGCCATGTACAAGGGCATCAAATCGACCGGCAAGGTACTCAGAGTTTGTGTTTGAGTCATGAATGTGAATATATATTCTGTGTTGATTATTGATGATATTAATCGGTATCGGTTGTGTGTAGGTGATGTATTTCTCCTCCGTGTTTCCGTACGTGGTGCTGCTGTGTTTCCTGATCAGAGGCTTGACGCTGGACGGGGCGTCTGAGGGCATTAAATTCATGTTTTACCCCAGGGTACGTAAATAAACTCTAAAATGTGTGATTGAGTTTACTATAGATTACTATAGTCCATAAAAACAATCACCAAAACAGTGTCTTCTCTGTGTCGTCTTATTTATCTATAAATCTGTGTGTTTTTGTTGTAGTATTATTTATATAGTAGTTATTAATATTTGGAAGTTTAATATTTACATATTTATTTAATTTAGTAATTTTGTGCTTTCATTATTTTTATTAGTTTTTTAATATTTATATTTACCTTTTTTCACTTTGTTCTAGTTTTAGTATTTAAAAAAAAACTTTATTACTTGACAAGCCATCATTTTTGTTTTAAGTTTTTCATCCAATATATACAAAGCCTATTGTTTAAATTCAGTCAACAATAACAGTTTTTAATAGTTTTAGTTAACACTAACAACGCTGCTTAAAATGAACAATTCCTTCTCAATATATTATCATGTGACGTTTAGTGTCATTCTGAAGCTGTGAGTTTGAAGTAAGTGTTTGTCGTGCTTGATTTCTCTCAGCTGGAGATCTGGGCTGATGTTCAGGTGTGGCGTCAGGCGGCGACTCAGGTGTTCTTCGCTCTGGGTTTGGGTTTTGGTTCTGTGATCGCGTACTCTTCCTACAACCCGCGGAACAACAACTGCCATCGAGACGCGTTCACCGTGTCTGGAGTCAACTTCATGACGTCCGTTCTGGCCACGCTGGTGGTGTTTGCCGTGCTGGGCTTCAGAGCCAAAACCATCACCACAGAGTGTGTTAAACGGTCAGTATGCAGCTCAGACACATGACTTGTGAATGTTTGATCTTAGAATGCATTATAATGCCTCAAGTATATTTGACTGAAGATGTTTATCTGTTTGTTTGTGCATGTTGCAGTAACATGAGGGCCGTGTCTGAAACGATGTCCAGCACTCCTTTCCCTGACCTCTTCATCAATGCATCAGATGTGGAGAACATGACACTGAATGAGTATGAGCACTGGTACAGGACCCAGGGCCAGCAGCTGAGTATCTCCGGTTACAACATCACCGCCTGCAGCCTGGAGGAGGAGCTGAAACAGGTACAGAACACAACTAGATGCTTTATCTTTTCTGAATCAGAATCAGAATGAGCTTTATTGGCCAGGTATGTTTACACATATGAGGAATTTGATATAGTGACAGAAGCTCCACAGTTCAACAGAAAGACAGAAGGACAGGACACAGACAACAAAAGAACAATATACAAATATAAAAATGGCAATGTAAAAAATGGCAGAAACACAATATACAATACAGACAATTACATGTGAGGTCTGACATGTGCAAATTTGAAATGAAAAATAAGTATGTGTGGTAAATAAATAATTGTATAATAGTGTTGTGTGTTCCGCGTTTATGTCAAGTGTTCATGAGATGATTGCCTGAGGGAAGAAACTGTTTCTGTGTCTGGTCGTTCTGGTGCTCAGGGCTCTGTAGCGTCGACCAGACGGTAACAGTTCAAAGAGGGAGTGTGCTGGATGTGAGGGTCCAGAGTGATTTTACCAGCTCTTTTGCTCACTCTGGATAAGTACAGTTCTTGGAGAGTGGGGGGGGGGGGGGTTGTACCAATGATTCGCTCCGCAGTCCGGACTACCCTCCGTAGTCTTCTGAGGTCAGATTTGGTATCTGAGCTGAACCAGACAGTTATTGACGTGCAGAGGATGGATTCAATGATGGCAGAGTAGAACTGTATCAACGTTCATTATCAACCTAGCGCTGCTTATTAGTGAACAACGGCTCTGTGTGGTAAATGCTGCTCCATGTGAAATCACGAACGTGATGGTTGCTAGGGTATTGCTGAAATGTTTTGGGTGGTTGCTAGTAGGGCAGCACGATATGTCACATGCGATATTTAATGCGCGTCTAGTCAGTAAAGCCGGTCCTGTAATCAGCGGTAATTTCCATCACGTGCGTGATTTCACATGGCGTTGCATTTACCACATAGAGCTGTTGTTCACTGACAAGCTGCGCAAATCTAGCTTGATAATGAACGTGGTTTTGTGCAGCTGGAATTATTATTATTATTGGAATGTTCTGGGTGGTTGCTGGGGTATTGCTTTGTGGTTGCTAGTTAATAGGATTTTTTGGGTGGTTGCTAGACCAATATTGGCTTGTTTTGAGTGGTTGCTAAGTTGTTGGATTGTTTTGGGTGGTTGCTAGGGCATCTTTGGAATGTTTTGAGTGGTTGCTACGTTATTTGATTGTTTTGGGTGGTTGCTGGGGTATTATTAGAATGCTTTGGGTGGTTGCTGTGGTATTGCTTTGTTTTGAGTGGTTGCTAGGTTGTTGGATAGTTTTGGGTGGTTGCTAGGGCATCTTTGGGATTGTTTTGAGTGGTTGCTAGGTTATTGGATTGTTTTGGGTGGTTGCTGGGTATTATTGGAATGTTTTGGGTGGTTGCTTGCTGGGGTATTGCTTTGTTTGAGTGGTTGCTAGGTTATTTGATTGTTTTGGGTGGTAGCTGTGATATTGCTCTGTTTTGATTAGTTGCAAGGTTATTGGAATGTTTTGGGTGGTTGCTGGGGTATTGCTTTGTTTTGAATGGTTGCTAGGTTGTTGGATTGTTTTGGGTGGTTGCTGGGGTATTATTGGAATGTTTTGGGTGGTTGCTGGGGTATTGCTTTGTTTTGCGTGGTTGCTGGGGTATTATTGGAATGTTTTGGGTGGTTGCTGGGGTATTATTGGAATGTTTTGGGTGGTTGCTGGGGTATTGCTTTGTTTTGAGTGGTTGCTAGGTTGTTGGATTGTTTTGGGTGGTTGCTGGGGTATTATTGGAATGTTTTGGGTGGTTGCTGGGGTATTGCTTTGTTTTGAGTGGTTGCTAGGTTGTTGGATTGTTTTGGGTGGTTGATAGGGCATTATTGGAATGTTATTGGCATTGTTGCTAGGTCTAAGAAAAGTCATGGCAATGAATAAATCTGTAGTTCTGCTCAATTCTAGAGTTTTTCTTTGGTTAGGAGTAGTGCTGGGCAAGATACACAATATCACGTTCATTATCGAAGGCGATTCATCTGCGATAATGAACGCGATATTGCGTAGCTTGTCCGTAAACTACGGCTCTGTGTATTAAATGCCGCTCCATTTGAAAGCAGGTGATGGAGATTTACCGCTAATCATCGCGTCCGATATATCGCCCAGCCCTAGTTAGGAGTGACTCGGATGAATGTTTAAGTTAAATTTAGCAATCTTCTTTCTCTCTCAGGGTGTGGAGGGAACCGGTCTAGCGTTCATAGCGTTCACTGAAGCCATGACGTTGTTTCCCGGGAGTCCGTTCTGGTCGGTGCTGTTCTTCCTCATGCTGCTCAATCTGGGTTTGTCCACCATGTTCGGCACCATGGCAGGAATACTGACCCCGCTGACGGACACCTTTAAGACCCTGCGTAACCACAAATTCCTCTTTACAGGTAACACTGTTGTTTTTTTATATAGTTTAGGTTTTGACTGTCTCTCGGTTTTGTGTGTCGGTCTAATCATTGTTTTGTCTTTTTCCCATCTCTCCCAGCATGCAGCTGTGCGGTGGGCTTTCTGATCGGTCTCGTGTTCACTCAGCGCTGTGGAAACTATTTTGTGACTATGTTTGATGACTATTCTGCCACACTTCCCCTCATCATCGTCGTCATCTTCCAGACCCTCAGCGTGGCCTGGGTTTATGGAGCGGACAGGTATCACAAACCCTCTGAGTTCAAGCAGAAATGTCTTTATTTGTGGTTTGAAGTGCTTAAACGTGATGTATTTTCAATGCAGGTTTTTGGAGGATCTGAAGCAGATGTTGAATCGGCCGGTTCCTGTGGTGTACAAGTACCTGTGGAAGTACGTGTGTCCGGCTGCTATGCTGGGGCTCTTGGGTGCCAGTATGCTAAAGATGATCTTGGAGCGTCCCACATACATTGCCTGGAACAGAGAAAAGGTAAAATCATGTGTGCTCTTACAAACAAACCTTTACTTTAAACTTCAACCCTATAAACTCTACTGTATCATGTAGTGTTTTCAAAAGTACCGACTTCGGTACCACTCGGTACTGAAATTTTAAAAATGTCCCAAACAATTAGAGTGCTGTTGAGTCGGTTGTTAAACATCGCTGATTGGCCATATGTCTGTGATTGGCTAAAATGATCATAATTTCGCACTCTTCACCGAGGCCTCTAAATGATCAAAGCATCGCTGATTATCTGTTGCACACAATCCACTACAAGCCTTGTGATAGTTTAGACTTTTTAAGCATGTAAAAGGCCTTTCACTATAATTGTACAAATATCCATCTTCAGCTTGTGCTTGTATCTTTTTGCTGTCAAATCGTATGATTTTATGATGTAAACGTCTGAATAACATTAGTAATATTTCCAGATGAACACTTCCTGGACTGAATCAGCTTGGCTTTACTTGATTCCCCATGAATTATTATAATTTTCTTTTTAGAAAAATCAGTGCGTCTCAAATCTGATCATCAGGATCTTTTAAGAAATGTTTGTTTCCAGAAGCTTTACTTTCACTGTTCCTCGGCGGAGGAATGATCTTCCCAAGCCTCCAAAACATCTCACGTCTTTAGAGAGAGGTTTATTTGTTCATCTCTTGATCATCATTGCATTGCATTGCATTATATGTTTGGATCATTTAAATCTCATCTTATTAAGACATATTATTGGCAGAGTAATGACTGACATTTATATAATTTTATGTAGTCTGTGTTCTGTTATAAAGATTAATTTACTTTACAAGCTATCAGAATTTCATCTTAATTTTTGGCCATAAAAATATCAGCAACTGCACCAAATTGCATATTTTTTTCAGTTTGTGCCACTAAATAAAAACGGAGTAAACTGAATAAAACTTTATTTTTACAGGGTTAGTTAACATAATTAATTTACATATTCCCAACCCTTTCTCCCAGGCGTCTAAGGAAGTTCTGCCTTATCCAGGCTGGGCTCTTGCTGTCCTGATCATGCTCATCGCTGTCGCAGTTCTTCCTGTTCCTATCGGATACATACATTTCCTCCTCCTGGAGCGGCTCGACCAGTCTCCGGCAGACGCTGAGACGGGATACATGCCGTGTGCCACCACAGACACAGACCTGACCCCTCTCGACACGTCACCGCCCTCAGGAGGTGATGCCAGTTCATTTCCCCTTTTGCTTCTGGAAAACCAAGGCACTCATTTGGAGAACGGCCACATTGAACACTTTCAATCAAGTACGGTATAAGAAGAAACTACGGCACAATCTGAGAAGAATCTATTTAAATCAAGACCATTTTATTAACATGCTTGCTGTTGGGAACAATCATTTGTATCTGTGCATACAGGCACTAAAATAACTGTTTTTAAAGTGTTAGTTCATCCCAAAAACTTCACTCTAAACATCACGGATAGTCATCTGGAGTTATTTAGCCGCTTGTGCCGGCTGCTCTTTTCCATATATAACAGTCGTTGGACGTCTGTTGAGCTCCGGAATTAATTTTGCATCACATTCCAAGCCTTTGTGAAAATCTTGACTTCCCAAAACTCAGTTTTTCTTCCCCGTTTAAACCGGTTACATGTGAAAACAGCTGTGATATGCGGCTGTAATAGCAGATTTGATGACCATTGCCTTTTTCGAGTGAACTGTGGCTTAAGTACAGTGTAATAATGGTACGGCTGAGCCATACCTGCGTTTGGTGGGTCCAGGTGAACGTTGAACAACAATACAACACTACAGTTACCGGTTACAACTAGGGATGGGTACCGAGAACCGGTATTGTTTTTGGACCGGTATGTAATTGGGTCAATACCGGACTACCGATGAGCTTCAGGACAAATGATACTGTTATTGATACTGATCCTGCGTTGTTTTATCTCCGTATTGGCGAATTAGAAGCTGCTGCTTGACATTTTTCTTCACTGAATGATGAGGTCGGTGTTTGCTCCATGCGTGTGATTATCCGTGCGCGTGTGTGCGGTGTGTGTTTGCGTGCGATCGGTGGCGGCAAGAGTGAAACGTTCAAAAGTGTGGGCTCACGTTACAAAACTAAGCCACACCAGGTTCAGATGCAATATATGCAGTAGTGTAATAGTGAACAAAGAAGGCATCACTAGTAATATAATGAAACATTTACTAACAAAACACAACATCTAACGTAATGTGCTGTATTTACTGTCCCTCGGCTGTAACTCGCGTGACGCATTCATGTTATTCAGCGGTAGAGTTACACTCACGAGACACTGCACTTATTCACAATCACAAAACTACATTATTTATGTGTGCTTTAAAGCCTTGCCGGTTAAACATTTCATTCAGGTGCTGTTCTGACGTCCGCTTATTCAGAGCGCGTACACTTGAAGCGTGCGCACGCTAAAAGGCCGGTCGAACAGCACCTGATCTTAACTATCATCTGATTTGCTCTAATACTGTCAAAAACACACAAGGTTTATATATAACAACAGTTATATCTAAAGTGAAAGTAACAGTTGGGAGAGAGAAACAGATGTGTGCAGGTCTTAAAGGAACAGTACTAAACATGCTGCTGATTGTCATTAAAGGGATAGTTCACCCAAAAATGATCATTCTGTCATTATTTACTCACTGTCATGTTGTACCAAACCTGTAGTAATTTCTGTCTTGTACTGAACACAAACTCCACTGGCTTTGATAGTAGGAGAAAAATAGAAAATATGGAAGTCACTGGGAACCAGCAGCTGTTTGGTTTCCCACATTCTTCAAAATAACATGTTCAACAGAAGAAAGAAACTCATTCAGGTTTAAAACAACTTGAGAGTGAGTAAATTATGACACATTTCATTTTTGGGTGAACTATCATTTAATATTAATACAATAAAACACAAAGAGATAAATAACTCGCTGCCCCTGACTGAAGAACTTTAATAATTCAGCAGTATTTTTTCACATCATATCTCTTTGCACCAAACAGTATCGATAAGTACCGGTATTGATAAGCAGTATCGGTATCAGTATCGATCAAATGTAAACGATACCCATCCACAACGCTCTAATCATCCGGTAGCTGACGGTCCTGCTGCTTCAGTGATCTGACCTGGTTTGTATATCATGTTGTGTATGAAGGTGTTGATGACGGGTTTGACCTGTCGGTGTTATTTGAACTCTACAGCGCTAAAGAAGCAGCCAGTCTTCGTCTCCGTTGATGTCATTAACCCTTTGATGCGTGAATTAAGTCACGGTAATCATTCCAAATCATTTTTTCTTCCAAAATGGTAATTTAGTTTGCCTGGTGCATCAATACTTTGTTGTCATAAATGAAATCACATTGACACATGAAGAGGACAGCTGTGTAAGGGTAACTATAATGGCACTATAGCATCAAAGGGTTAATGTTGGTCCATTCTGATGTGTTCTTTGTTTAGTCTCGTTATTTAAGGGAGTAGAAAAAGGTACATTGTGTGTTCAAAAGACGTCTTGAACCATTAAATAATCACCCATAACTGATTTCAGATCTAAAACATGGAAAGCTCTGTGTATTTTCTGAACATAAATGTCGATATTTCATCTTAATAGTCTTAAAAACAGATTTAACTGTTTATGGCTAATATGACATGGACATTTCTTTATTTATTTTCCGTATCATTCTATGCTCTTATTTTATGAGCACCAGCCATCGTTTAATAAAAAAGAACAACATGCTTCCAGTCGTAGTTTGTGGGGATTTCTTATGAAGTATTTCAAGGCAGCGTTTTCAGAACAGGTTGACTGTTTTTACTATTCATTTTATATTGTACAGAATACTTTTTGTGGCTATTTGTAAAATATCCCCCTTTTTATTTTTCCAAACACCGTCTCGGATACATCTGACCCGCAGGCCAGACATGTTATGGCTTATAGTCATCGTGAAGTCGTTATCTTTGCCTCTCACAGGGGTTTGATGGGTCTTCTGTGTTAGTTCAGTAGATGATGTAATTTAACTCTATTCCTCGTGTAGAATGCTTGAGATGTCTCTGATCTTGAAGGGTAATTGTATTGTCTTCGTTGTATGTGTTTCACGTTACAGTATGTCTTTCTGTCAGTCAGAAACACGCTTCTGTGATGGTCGTGCTGTGCAGACAGATATTTTGTACAGTTTGCCTCATGATGATAAAAAAGGTTATGTGACCCCTCATATGACTTTTTTATTTTTCTATATAAAGGTTCTCTTGGGTTGCAAATATCTGGCTTATTTTATTTATTTATTTTTTGCATGAATTAATATTTTCCTGTTAAAAAAAAAAAAAATAGCACTCATGGTATTTGCTTTAGTTTTAGTAGTTGAATGTTTATTTTACAGTTATATGAATCATTGTTGAAAATGAAATGTAAAAAAAAACTTTGGTAATAATTATATATTTTATGATTAAAAAAAGACTTGGTTTTGTTTTGGGGTGAAATAGATATTATTTATAATAAGAGTGTATCTGCCCAATTGGACATTTCCATTGATAACAATAATGTTAATTCATTAAATATAATTTTTTTTTTTTCCTTTAAATATAACATTTCAATTTTGAAATGTGTGTATAGTTTATTTACACACAGATGTTTTCGTTTTTTTAAGATGATTTGAAGTCCTAATTCTGCAGTGCTCTGTTGTTTTGTGCTGACTGTCACGTGTGCGTGTGTGTGTGTGTGTGTGTGCGTGTGTGTGCGTGTGTGTGTGTGCGTGTGCGCGTGTGTGTGTGTGTGCGTGCGCGTGTGTGTGTGCGTGTGTGTTTGCGTGTGCGCGCGTGTGTGCGCGTGTGTGTGTGTGTGCGTGCGCGTGTGTGTGTTTGCGTGTTGTGTTGTGTGTGTGTGTGTGTGTGTGTGTGTGTGTGTGTGTGTGTGTGTGTGTGTGTGTGTGTGTGTGTGTGTGCGTGTGTCTGTGTGTGAGAGAGAGAGAGTGAACTAATGGTCCTGGGACTTGTTGTCATGGTGTAAAACTCCACCCTGGAAAGAGAGGATCCACAAACAAGGTGCTGCTCAGCTGAAAGACACTAATCAAGAGGAGAACACTTTGAAACGGAGATCAGGTATGTGGGGAAATGTTTAAATCAGAATGATGTGAAGAATCTTTAGTTTGTCGTACCTGAGCTCTGGGTCTTGTGTTCAAGCCTGAAGTGTGATGTATTTATTATCCAATTATTCAGAATGTCAACATGACCTGCAACACCTGGCGCTGAAGTGCTTCATCCATGAGCTCTGATTCAGGCTGATTATTCATAATTAATATTACCAACATGCTTTGGCCTGCATATGATACAGATTTAGAACTAATTGTTTCCTGTCTTAATGTAAATTTCATATCAACAGATAATGTTTAGCCTATTTGTGATATGTTTAGTCTATATTGTGGTCTGATTTAAACTTATGCCTATAACATAAATGACACAGTTGTGTGCATGATTCATAAATTTGTTTGTATTTTGGTACATATATTTAAATTCAACCCAAATCTTTGATTTTATTTTACTGTCATGCAGATCATTTTTGACATGCAATCTTTTTAATCAAAATCATCCACAGCACGTTTCTCATGTTCATCTCAATCACAGTAATCTGTATATGACGGGCCCTTTCTAAATATAAGGTCACATGACCCCAAGGGCGTAGAATTTAGTAGGGAGTAATAATAAACATGTATATGTAACACTGTTGTTGTAGTTTCGGCTGCATCTGAAATATGTCATACCACTGATATTACCTGAGAAGATAAAGTAAATACACTAGGAACAGAGCTCTGAATCTGAATCAGTTAAACCATTGCGTCGTAAAAGGATTCAGTTTAGAAGTGCTCCACTCGGATCATCCGCTTCGGCGCGGGTTCGTGAATCGTTCTATTCAGATCAGCACTTTGGAGATACTTCAAATCTTTACTTTAGCCGTGGTATTTGTAGAAAGTGTATTGTTAGTGTAGCAAAAGCATGGTTAATTCAGTTCAAGATTATTTGTATAGCGCCTTTCACGATATAACTCGTTGCAAAGCAGCTTGTTGTGTGCGTAATATTTCTGTATACATTGTAAAATATATTTAGTAGTAGTTTATCAGTGGTGACTGTCAAGTTGATGTCCATAGCCAGAAATGTACAGTAAAAGTCAGTTAATGACGTAATCAAACATGATGAACATTATTAACAGCAATGATTATAAGTTGCAATCAAACTTATAGCAAAACGTGGTAGTTATGAATGTTGTTTCATGGTTGGCATCATCTCTTCTCAGGTGTCCTGGATTCATTTGTGGCTACCATGTTTTTTTGGAGTAAATCTATGGTTCATTTTCGGAAGAGATGTTTTGACGGGTTAACAAAAAGAGTAATAAATGTACATCTCAAGAGGACACATAAGATGAATATAGAAATACAGTTTTGATTGCTTTAGGATTAACAGAGCTTTGGATGGTTTCCATGTACTTGTCTAGATCAACTCTAAAGAAACGAGAGGGTTCGAGTCAGGTTTTTGTTAAAGTATTTAAATTTAGCTATCAGGGAACACAAATTATTCAAGTTATGTTTTGCTATATTCTCTTTTGAGTAGTCAAACAGTCCAAACATCTTAAAACTGCTGCTGTAATGTTGTTGGTTTAAATCAAAATGGTCTTTTATTGTCTGATTAATATGTTAACATAATGTTAGCTACCATAAAGACTTTAGATGACATGAAGCTGTGGGGAAAAGTCTGTCTGAAATGTGGATGTTGGGGTACTTGGATGGGGGGGGGTCTGCTGTTATGTCAAAATCAAATCCATGTCCTAGCATGACACGAATCATGTAAAAAGTGTTTGATGGATTGAGTGACGCATCTGACCACAATCTCCCCTTGTTTGAGAGAGTCTGGTTAACTCTGGGTTTAGACCGCTGGAGGTTTCTCAATGTGATTTTTTGTGTGTATTTGTATAAGATCCAAAGCACAGATCAAAAGAGGAAAACCTGAATATATACTCAGCATTGTTATTTTTGTAATGTGCTTTTGTCAGGTTTTTTATTTTTATTTTATTTAGCTTTAGGCTAAGTTATCTTATTAATTTATTTAGTTTGTTTTTGTAATTTTAGCAGATGCCAATGAGCCATTTTAAATTTTCATTGACATTTTTCATCTAATATTATATATTTTATCATTTTTTATAAGTTTTACTAGTTTATACCTTAAACTAGTTTGAGTTTGAGTTAACAATACCAACACTGGTAGTAAATAATCATGTATTTCCAAGTCATTATGTGAGCTACTGAAGGAAAGGAAGCATGAGGATGAAAAGATGAGTGCAGTTCATCTCACAGCCACGAGAGGACACTGAGAGAAACTCATGATCATGTGTCAGGGACAGTTATTCTTACATGTTTCTTTGTTGTAATGATTCTCTCTCTCTCTGTGTTTGCAGTATGTTGAAGTGGACGCTGTTGGTGGTGTGTGTGAGTGTGTGTTTGGGTCAGAATCCGATCCACACTGACCCAGCAGAAGAAACTGAACTGACCTCTGATCAGCACGACCGTGTCTCACTCAAACAGACCTGTAAGACACACACACACACACACACTCACTCACTCACTCACTCACACACACACCACTCACTCACTCACTCACTCACTCACTCACTCACTCACTCACTCACTCACTCACTCACTCACTCACTCACTCACTCACACTCACTCACTCACTCACACACACGTCAGTCCTCTGATGTGTGTTTTCCTTACAGTTTATTATAATGCCAACTATTCAAGGATTCAAGGTTTTATTCGTCACATACTCAATTATACATAATATAATCAGTAGTGAAATGTAAGTCAGGTCCGCTCAATGGACAGTGCAAAATACGTAACACACCACAAGAGAATATACATAAATATAGGAAAAAATAAATAAAGAAGATTAAGATGTGCAATAAAATTAAATGTCAGGATAGTATACTGTTCGCTATTTTATTAATTTATTTTCTCTGGTGTTTTCTGTTGTTCATTTCAGTTTAGTCCTGGTCAGTTCATTTGTTATATTTTTATTTTATTATTAGTATTTATTAGTAGTTAATTTCAACATTTTATTTTCTTTTTTTAGCTATTCCTACCAGAATAGGTGCTGTTTATTTGAAAGGGGTCATATAATGCTACATGCACTTTTACACTTTCTGTTTGGACTGAAATGTGTGTTGGCAGTGTGTGTACACAACCACCCTATAATGATACAAATCCACCCAGTGTTTTGTTTTTTAATCTACTAAAATCTTTACCCCTTTCTCAAATCGAGCTGGTCTCTGTGTGACGTCACACGGACGGAGGCCCCTCCCACGATTGTTGATTGACAGGTGTGTTTCAGCACAGACTGCTCTGGTGTCTTTCCTCAGACTCGTGCTGAGTGAGCCGTCATCAGTCGTTTCACCGCCGGAGCAGATGTAGACATGAATGACTCCTAAGCGATTGAGGTGTTTTTGTTGTTGGATGTAATAATGAACATAGCAGTAGTCATTAACTCATCCGTCATCTGAGCCGCTGAAGAGCATTACGTTTGGTTTTAAAGGGAATGCGCCCTCGATCTACCTAAATGCATCTATGTTCGCGCGAATCATTCGTGATCCAGCTTCATCTACAGAAGAAGTGAGTACAAGGTTTTTTAAATGAATCTTTACTAACCGCCTTTTGTAATAATGTGATAATTAGCAAGTTTCAGGAATGCGGCTGAAGTAAACAGTACCTCAGTGAGGCTCTGAAGAGAGGGGCGGAGTCAGCAGAGCTCATTAACATTTAAAGGAGAATGACACAATACCGCTTTTGCTCTGAAAAGAGCTGTTTTTGACAGACTAAAAAAGGTGTTTTTTACACAACCAATGAAATATTTTAACCAAACGATGCGACAGACTTTTTATTAAGCCCCTAAAGAATAATATCAACTTGTGGAAAATTAACATTATATGACCCCTTTAAGACTTGTTGAGATGATTTATTTTTCCAATTATTATATTTATCAGTAGTGTTTTTTACATTATATATATATATATATATACACAATGAACAAAATTATAAACGCAACACTTTTGTTTTTGCCCCATTTTTCATGAGTTGAACTCAAAGATCAAAGACTTTTTCTATGTACACAAAAGGCCTATTTCTCTCAAATGTTGTTCACAAATCTGTGTAAATCTGTGTTAGTGAACGAGATAATCATCCACCTCACAGGTGTGGCATATCAAGATGCTGATTAGACAGCATGATTATTGCACAGGTGTGTCTTAGGCTGGACACAATAAAAGACCACTCTAACATGTGCAGTTTTATCACACAGCACAATGCCACAGATGTCACAAGTTTTGAGGGAGCGTGCAATTGGCATGCTGACTGCAGGAATGTCAACAACACCATCATCAAACCTGATCAACTCAGATGTGTTGCACTGCGTGAGGCAAATGGTGGTTACACCAGATACTGACTGGTTTTCGGACCTGTAATCAAATTCGATTAACATGTGCATCTCGACATTAAAGCCGGTTTCTTGATTGGCAGCAAATCGCCATCACCTGTTTTCAGATGGAGCGGCAGTTAATACACAGAGCCATAGTTCATAGTTCATATTTATTATTATTAATTTTATTTAGAGTTTTGTCTACAAGAACATGCTATAATATAGATGCTGTTCCTTCCTATGATAAATGAATTTGAAGCTTTCCTGCCCTGTGACCTGTGTGTTTGTTTCACACTGACAGATGTTCACATGATGAAGAACAATAATAAGCTGGGTGTGTTCATCGCTGCTGCTGTAGGAACACTGACGCTGATGGCTGTGGTGTACTGCATCTACAACCAGTTCTACACCAAAAACATTTACACACACTCTCAGCTGCATGAATCAGGTACTCGCAGAACAAACCGCAGCACTCGTGCCTCACAATCCCAGAATGCATTGCAGTAAATGCTTAAAAATATCCAAGAACTTAAGTGATTCTAAACTATAATAAATGTGCTTTTAATTCATTCTGTATTACATGGCCTCATAAAATGTTTAATCTAATTTAAAAATGATTTTTTCGCTTAAGTTGTGTGCTTATTCTTTTAAGTAGCTTCATTCATGAAATATAATATCACACACATAACGAGGTTTTGTATCGCTCTGCTTCTGTCTGTCAGATATCGCTCTGGATCTGAGCAGCTCGTCCTCGTCGGTGTTTTCTGGTTATGTGATGGAGGGATGGATGAAGAAAGGAGGAGGGAGTTACGGCTCTCTGTCTGACACTCCTTCAATAATCACGCTCCCTCCTCCTCTTTCACCTCCTCAGCGCGCGTCTCCCTTTCACTCGCTCTCTCCGTCCAGACCGCCGCCTCTGAGGACTATTTCAGCCCAGGATCTGGAGAAGAGCTTCCTCTGAGACGCTGTGTGTGTGGTGCAGGGGATTGTGGGTCGGTTTACAGCTGTATGCTGAAGTGATGTGTCTCCTGACACCTGATACGGCTTTTAACCGCTGCTGCAACCACTCAAACCTGACCTTTAACCTCTGCTGCAACCACTCAAACCTGACCTTTAACCTCTGCTGCAACCACTCAAACCTGACCTTTAACCGCTGCTGCAACCACTCAAACCTGACCTTTAACCTCTGCTGCAACCACTCAAACCTGACCTTTAACCTCTGCTGCAACCACTCAAACCTGACCTTTAACCTCTGCTGCAACCAATCAAACCTGACCTTTAACCGCTGCTGCAACCACTCAAACCTGACCTTTAACCTCTGCTGCAACCACTCAAACCTGACCTTTAACCGCTGCTGCAACCACTCAAACCTGACCTTTAACCTCTGCTGCAACCACTCAAACCTGACCTTTAACCTCTGCTGCAACCACTCAAACCTGACCTTTAACCGCTGCTGCAACCACTCAAACCTGACCTTTAACCGCTGCTGCAACCACTCAAACCTGACCTTTAACCTCTGCTGCAACCACTCAAACCTGACCTTTAACCTCTGCTGCAACCACTCAAACCTGACCTTTAACCTCTGCTGCAACCACTCAAACCTGACCTTTAACCGCTGCTGCAACCACTCAAACCTGACCTTTAACCTCTGCTGCAACCACTCAAACCTGACCTTTAACCTCTGCTGCAACCACTCAAACCTGACCTTTAACCTCTCCAGATCTGAACAACCTTTAAATATTTAATCATCAGAATGATTAAATTCATTTCTTTTCAATTTTTCTGATAGTTGTTTTCTATTCATTTTCTTTGCAATTAATATGCAGAATGTAACATTGCTTACATATTTTATGATTTTAATGTTCTCAGTTTTATTATTATTATTCTATTTACTGTAGCCTATTCTGTACATTTTTCATTCTTGTTCTATTTAATTTGCTATTAATATAGAGAATGTAGCATTCCTTAAAGATTATATTAGAATGTTATATTCTATTCTTTAAAGATTTAATTATTAGAATATATTAACTAGAACTAAACATAAAAAAGCATGAGTTAAGGCATTTGCTATATGTAAACAGTTATTTTATAGTACTTAATAATGGTTATTGTTAATTTCTACTAACATTTCAAGATGTAAAAATTAAAATACGCTATCTATGCAAAAGATATCAATTATTTATTAACAATGTTTCGGACGCATGACCTTCATCAGGAA
>CM049836.1:25021279-25136279 GCA_027422435.1 Schizopygopsis pylzovi | reverse complement strand
AATAGTTTTCTATTTAATCACACGCAGTGACTGAGCTTAAACCGGATCTCTATCAATGTAAAAGATACAGAGAAGAAAGAACGGATTGAGGAGAACAGAAGGGAAGATGGATGGATGAAGGGGGAGGGAGGCAGAAAAAGACTAAAATAGAAAGTTTGATCAATAATTCAGACTCTGAGGAACATGATTATTTCATCAGCAGCGCTGCAGTAGAGCTGTAACCTGACAGTAAGAGCACGCGTGTCTGTACTTAACACTCAGCACAGATTCATCCGGACAGTCAGTACTTTAAAGGTCATTTATATGTGACACATCTGATATAAAATGTGACGATATCATTCATTCTGTGTGGTCTTCAGGTCAAGCTTTTGCTTGTATTTAGGGTTAGTGATATGCTCAAACACTAGCGCTGCATCATCCCCCAGCGTTTGTCTCCAAACATGAATTATTCCTCAAATCATGCTTTTACTTCACTAAGTGATCAGAAGCACACACATAGCACTGTGCTAAAGCCACTCGTTGGGAACTAAATAGCAACACTTTTGCAACCATGCACAATAAAAACAATGGGTTTTGTTCGGTCATAATTTGATTAAATAATGAATGTATAATGTGATTGTGATTGTGTGTGGTTTGTGGTTCCAGTCAAAGGAAACTGCCGCTCTCATAGTGTGTTATGGTGAGTTTAATCTGGATTTGATGTGACACCTCAGTTCATTATGAATGTGAACTGGGAAATGTTTCATATTTGTGTTTTATGAGTGCTGGTGAACATCCAACAGAGACATGTTTGCCAAAAAAGCTAAGATTGTCTAATTTGACTAATAACATACAGTGGTTTTGATACTTAATAAGCGACAGTAGTCAAAAGGGAACTGATCGCTCAGACGTTGCTCTTTCAGGAAACTTACTGGAGTGTTTTCATTTAGATAATAATTCCAGATGTTCCTCTTCAAATCCCTTTGCAGAAATAAAAATAGATGCAAATGATGCAATGATTGCCATACAGTAAGAGTTTAGTGGTATACATGTATTGCTATGCAAATTAATATAAATGATCATATAAAGTTGTCTAAATCATCTTTTTGATATGGGACTACTTTTATAGGTTTATGTATTTCCTCCAAATGATTTCCAAAAACGCTTTCAGCGCAGAGATTAATCACATTATAAACTGTTGATTTGAAGCTAAATGTATAGATCTATACGTGTATATTAAGGGCGTAGGATTGATTTTGACCACACTCCTAGGAAAGATGTTAAAGTACACACTTTATGTGTAACACTCTAATGGACACATTTTGTGTCAGTTTTAAATAAAAATGTGTAGAAAAGAATAACCTCTTTTACACATACGTGTAGTTTAAAACCTCTCGGACACATTTACTGTTAAAACCATCAACACAATGTCCCAGAACGCACACATTAATGTGTTAGAATTTAACACAGGTTGTTATTTTTTTACACATCTTTTTAAGTGTACAGTTTCATGTCATCTTAAGTTTTTATTTATAGCTATGTTAGCTAACATACTCATAATTCATAAAGAGAGCTGTTTTATGTTAGCACATTAATCAAACAGTAGTAACACAAGTTTGATTATGTAAACCAACAACATTACAGCAGCTTCAATTATGTTTTGATTGTTTGACTTCTCAAAAGAGAATATAGAAAAATATTATTGAATTGATTTGCGTTCTCTACTAGTTAGATTTCACATACACACCCCTCTCTTTTCTTTATTCGGAGTTGATCTAGAAACTACCCAAAGCTCTGTTAATTCTAAAGCAATCAAAACCTTATTTCTGTATCCTTATAATGTGTCCTCTGAAGGTGTACGTTTATTACTTTTCTGTTAACCTGGCAACACATATCTTCTGAAAATTATCCATAGATTTACTAAAACAAAACAAAACATGTACCACAAATGAACACTGGTTTTGCTACACTAACCATAGTTTAACCTTGGTATTTGTGGTAAAACTGTAAAGATGTGCGATATGTGCTCCATAGTTCTGATCTGAATCAAATCATTTACGAGATGTACTCTGCAGTGTCTGCAAAAAGCACTCTGAAGTTCTGATCTGAATCAAAAGATTAACGAACCTGATCCAAAGTTCTGATCTGAATCAAATGATTAACGAACCTGATCCAAAGTTCTGATCTGAATCAAAAGATTAACGAACCTGATCCAAAGTTCTGATCTGAATCAAAAGATTCTCGATATGCGTTCTGAAGTTCTGATCTGAATCAAATGATTAACGAACCTGATCCAAAGTTCTGATCTGAATTAAAAGATTAACGAACCTGATCCAAAGTTCTGATCTGAATCAAATGATTAACGAACCTGATCCAAAGTTCTGATCTGCATCAAATGATTAACGAACCTGATCCAAAGTTCTGATCTGAATCAAATGATTAGCGAACCTGATCCAAAGTTCTGATCTGAATCAAATGATTCTCGATATGCGTTCTGAAGTTCTGATCTGAATCAAATGATTAACGAACCTGATCCAAAGTTCTGATCTGAATCAAATGATTAACGAACCTGATCCAAAGTTCTGATCTGAATCAAATGATTAACGAACCTGATCCAAAGTTCTGATCTGAATCAAAAGATTAACAAACTTGATCCAAAGTTCTGATCTGAATCAAATGATTAACGAACCTGATCCAAAGTTCTGATCTGAATTAAAAGATTAACGAACCTGATCCAAAGTTCTGATCTGAATTAAAAGATTAACGAACCTGATCCAAAGTTCTGATCTGAATTAAAAGATTAACGAACCTGATCCAAAGTTCTGATCTGAATCAAATGATTAACGAACCTGATCCAAAGTTCTGATCTGAATTAAAAGATTAACGAACCTGATCCAAAGTTCTGATCTGAATCAAAAGATTAACGAACCTGATCCAAAGTTCTGATCTGAATCAAAAGATTAACGAACCTGATCCAAAGTTCTGATCTGAATCAAATGATTAACGAACCTGATCCAAAGTTCTGATCTGAATCAAATGATTAACGAACCTGATCCAAAGTTCTGATCTGAATCAAAAGATTAACGAACCTGATCCAAAGTTCTGATCTGAATTAAAAGATTAACGAACCTGATCCAAAGTTCTGATCTGAATCAAATGATTAACGAACCTGATCCAAAGTTCTGATCTGAATCAAATGATTAACGAACCTGATCCAAAGTTCTGATCTGAATCAAATGATTAACGAACCTGATCCAAAGTTCTGATCTGAATTAAAAGATTAACGAACCTGATCCAAAGTTCTGATCTGAATCAAATGATTAAGAACCTGATCCAAAGTTCTGATCTGAATCAAAGATTAACGAACCTGATCCAAAGTTCTGATCTGAATCAAATGATTAATGAACCTGATCCAAAGTTCTGATCTGAATCAAATGATTAACGAACCTGATCCAAAGTTCTGATCTGAATCAAAGATTAAGAACCTGATCCAAAGTTCTGATCTGAATCAAATGATTAACGAACCTGATCCAAAGTTCTGATCTGAATCAAATGATTAACGAACCTGATCCAAAGTTCTGATCTGAATCAAAAGATTACGAACCTGATCCAAAGTTCTGATCTGAATCAAATGATTAATGAACCTGATCCAAAGTTCTGATCTGAATCAAAGATTAACGAACCTGATCCAAAGTTCTGATCTGAATCAAAGATTAACGAACCTGATCCAAAGTTCTGATCTGAATCAAATGATTAACGAACCTGATCCAAAGTTCTGATCTGAATCAAATGATTAACGAACCTGATCCAAAGTTCTGATCTGAATCAAATGATTAACGAACCTGATCCAAAGTTCTGATCTGAATCAAAAGATTAATGATATGAGTTCTGAAGTTCTGATCTGAATCAAATGATTCGTGATCCACGTTCCGAAGCCCCGATCTGATTTAAATGATTTGTGAAACCCGCTCTGAATTTCCGTTCTGAATCAAAAGATTCAAAAACTTGATCCAATATCCCGATCTAAATAATGATTTGTGATCCGCGCTCCAAAGTCTTAAACCATGATCCTCAAACCACCAGTCACACAAATGACAAATGAACCATGGTTTTGCTACACTAACCCCGCTCCGAAGTTCCGATCTGAATCAAATGATTTACAAAATGCTCTCCGAAGTGCCGATCTGTATAAAAAGATTTACTAACCCGCAGAGCCGATCCTAGACTTCTGAGGGCCCTACGCAAAACTATGTCTACCGGGGGGGGGGGGTCGAGTGGTTCTGAACGAATTAATGAAACGCGTTTGTCTGTGTTTCACTCCGTCTTGAATCGCGCTCGCGGGAAGCGCTCGGGAAACAGTGTCTCTTCCGCGGCGGCTTGCTTTCAACTCGTTGTTTTAGTCTCGAGCAAGAGACGTTACATGATTTGACTGATTTTTACATAGAACACGCGACAGCACCGCATTACAATAAATTATCATTCATGTTTTCATAGCCGCTGGCCAAACTCAAAACAAAAGTAAAATGAAATCATCTTTGAGAGCAAGGGTCCCCTGGTGTTTCGAGGGCCCTACACAGCTTGTGTATTCTGCGTATAGGGAGGATCGACTCTGATAACCTGTTCCGAAGTCCTGATCTGATTCAAAAGACTAACGAAACCGCTTCGAAGTCCCGATCTAAATAATTATTTGCAAACCGTCATTTCAGATCGGGACTTCGGAGCAATCGCAAATGTTTCAATATGTGAAATAATTCCCGAATCTGCTACGATGTTCCGATATGAGTTCTGAAGGTGTTCGTGGTGTTATGTGTTGATGTGTGTTGGTCAGGGTCCTAGAGAAGCGTCAGGAGAATGGAGAGACCATCGAGTTGTCTGCAGAAGGTCGTCCAGAGCTGCAGGAGGAGAAGGAGCTTCCCGTGGTGGACTGCACGTGTTTCGGTCTGCCGCGCCGCTACATCATCGCTATATTATCAGGCCTGGGGTTCTGCATCTCGTTCGGCATCCGCTGTAATCTGGGCGTCGCCGTCGTGAGCATGGTGAACAACCACACCGTCTATAGAGAAGGCAAGCCGTACGCTGTGGTAAGTGAGAGCAGAATGTTCTTCAGTGTCACACTCGGTCCACAATTTCATGTCTGATTTTTATCAGGACAAACTTTAACGGAACTACACTTTTGTAAGATGGACCCAGAATTTTTTTTACAATTCTTAACACAAGGGCGTCTTTTGTATATAGAAAATATAGTCCATTTCTTTTGGTGATTTATTGTATTCCTCGTTGAATGTTGAATCTCTATCTGCCGTACAGTAGCCTGTAAAGCTGACATGGCAATAATACAACCAAATTAATTTCCACCCAACCAGATTTTCTGCAATGTAGTCAGTTTTTATCAGATATTAGGCCGGTTTCACAGACAGGGCTTAGATAAAAAAAAATCTAAATCACTTTTATTGTCACATCACCACAGCACGAGTGCCTTGGTGAGTGAAATTCTTATGAGCGTGCTCCAGACAGTGCAAAAAAAACAAAACAACAATTTACATATGGACAGTACATATTTACAGACTGTACAGAAGACAATGTGCAAAATACACATACATATACTCAGTACACACAGTGTACTATTAGACATATGTACAGTTATCAATACACATTATACACCCTATGTACACATTATGTACACATTATACATAGTATTATGTGAAGGTGCAACAGATTATAAATGATACATTTACAGCAGATGGTTGTGCAAAGGTGCAACAGATTATTCATATGCAGTGTCGTGGATGTGCATTGTATGGTGTCCAGTGATAGCAGATGTGTTAGTGCAGTGTGTGCGTGTAGTCCGTTTGAACTGTGTTAAAGTGCAGTGCATGGCATGTTGTGTGAGTGGGAGTGTGATGTAGGGTGAGTTATTTCTGACAATTGGGATATTTAAGTAACTTTAACAAATGTGCCTTTGATAAAAACACTACTGATGTGCATATTGAGACAAAACACCAGAGCTGACGTTGTTTAGGCTCATTCGGTGCAAGTTTCTTTCAGTTAAATGCATTTTAGTCCAGGACTAGACCTAAGCCTTAAACCGGAGGATTGTGATGTATTCAAATGATATTTGAAAGATCGTTTTGGCATTATTATTAATTTGCTTTTTAAGTGTCTATATCATTTGTATTAATTTTATTTCAGCTTATATTTGACTTATTTTACTACATCAATAAAAACTAAATTAAAACGACAGTTGTTTCCCTGGCAACTAGCTGAAATAATTTATTTTTTTTTTTGAAATATTACATTTTATATCAGTTCAAAATGTATTTTCTTTTTTTTTTTGCGTACCAAAAAGTAGTATGTAGAATATCATGCAAAAATCAATATTTCAAACTATTACGCTACAGTATTGTCTCATGACTATGATTATTTTGTATTTTATTTTTGCTTTATGCAGTGCACAATATTTTTTTTGGTGCATTTTGTTAATAAAAGCAACATATTATGATTGAAGCATATGTGAGGCAATGCAGTCTTGAAAGATGTCAGTATTATTATTTGATTCGTGTCTGTTTCAGAAAGCTCAGTTCAGCTGGGACCCGGAGACCGTAGGAATGATTCACGGATCGTTTTTTTGGGGATATATAGTCACTCAGATTCCTGGAGGCTTCATCTGTCAGAAGTTCGCGGCGAACAGGTCGGTCATGCCGTCACTGAACGCAGACGTACAGAAGAATAAAACACTTCATACAGCTGCTGTGTCTCTGTTTCTCAGGGTCTTTGGCTTCGCGGTCGTGGCCACGTCTGTCCTGAATATGTTGATTCCCACAGCAGCACGATTTCACTTCAGCTGTGTGATCATGGTCAGGATACTACAGGGGCTGGTGGAGGTAAAAAGATGAATACACTAGTAGCCTGCTATTGCTGTGCTGGAATCAGTTCGACTCTCTCTCCGTGAAATGCTCTGATACACGTCTACATTCCAGTTCATGCGTCACATTGACAGATTGAACGCGATGTTTGATGCAGTGCTGCTCTGGTTATAGTCTATGACTTCATCTGCTGTCGTTGTCATTGCTGCTCAGGGCGTGTCTTACCCAGCATGCCACGGGATCTGGGCGAAGTGGGCCCCGCCCCTAGAGAGAAGCCGATTGGCCACAACAGCGTTCTGTGGTGAGGTCCTTATTTTTTAGCAGTTTAATATCTGTGGAAAACCTTTAATCATTTGTAATTATTTCTGTTGGGTTTTACTTTCGTATGATAGTTGAGTGTTCATAATAATAATAAGGATTGTTAATATTTTCCTTGGTCAGTGTTTAAGTTTTCATAGTAAAAATAATAATAATAATAATAAATATTATGAACACTGAATCATCTATTGTTGTTGTCATCTAATTTTGGTTATTCAGTGTTAATAACAACAACAATATAATAGTGATTGTTATTGTTTTTCTTAGTGTTGGTTATTGAGTGTTAATAATAACAATAATGATGATTGTTATTATTTTCCTTTGTAAGAGTTGATTATTAGGTGTTCATAATAATAATAATAGTAATAATGATCAATATTATGAACACTGAATGATCTATTATTACTGTTGTTGTCTAATTTTGATTAGTGTTAGTTATTTGGCTAGTCATTCTGTGTTGTAAATAATAATAATAATATAAGAATTATTATTATTATTATTATTGTTGTTGTTGTTATGAACACTGAATAATCTAATATTATTATTGTAGTTGTCTAACCCCCCCCCAATTTTTATTAGTCACTTGTTATTCAGTAATAATAATTAGAATATTAATATTATGATTATATAATTATGATCACTGAGTAATCTAATAATAAATAGTATTATCATTACTTTGATTCGTTTATTGATTACTAATACAATCATTTCTAATCGTTGTTTTATTCAAATCTGAAATGATTGATATAATATGTATTATTAACACACACCAGATATGAGTGTAGTTTCCATGCGTGTGATCTGTGTTTGTCAGGCTCATACGCAGGAGCTGTGATAGCCATGCCGTTAGCTGGAGTTCTGGTTCAGTACTCGGGCTGGTCCTCAGTCTTCTATGTATACGGTGAGGAAAACCAGTCCAGCGCTCTCGCTCTAATAACACACGCTCATCTCATCTGTTCATGACGATCACTCATTAGACACCGTGTCTGTTTCTTGTGTTCTCTGTCTGTAGGTACTTTCGGGATCTGCTGGTATTTGTTCTGGATTCTGGTGTCGTATGAGAGTCCAGCAGCTCATCCCACCATCACTGCGGAGGAGCGGAAGTACATCGAAGACGCCATCGGAGAATCGGCAGGACTGATGAACCCGGTGACGGTACGAACACACACACAGGTTTATATAGTGATGCTAGAAACACACGCAGCGTAAGGACCAGACGACTCTCTCCTCTCGCCAGAAATTCAACACTCCCTGGAGGCAGTTCTTCACGTCCATGCCCGTCTACGCCATCATCGTGGCCAACTTCTGCAGGAGCTGGACCTTTTACCTGCTGCTCATCAGTCAGCCGGCGTATTTCGAGGAGGTGTTTAAGTTTGAGATCAGCAAGGTGAGAGACGAGAGACATCTAAACGTCTCATTTAGAGCTCAGCTGTTTCTCCTAGAGACAGAACAAGACCCCTTTAGAGTTTCAGAAGAGATCTCAATAATGACTCAAACTGTGCTCTGCAAGCAAACGTTCTCGAAGATAATAATAATCATTTACTTTGTTAGTGCTGTTATTGAGTGTCCATCATTGATATAATAATAGAGTATTAGTCAGTGTTGGTTATTCAGTGTTTTAATAATAATAATAATAATAATAAGAAGAAGATGTTGATTAGTGTTGGTTATTCAGTGTTGTTTAATAATAATAATAATAAGAAGAAGATTTTGATTAGTGCTGGTTATTGTGTGTTCATCATTGATATAATAATAATAATAATAATAATAGATTATTAGTCAGTGTTGGTTATTCGGTGTTGTTTAATAATAATAATAATAATAATAATAAGAAGATTTTGATTAGTGCTGGTTATTGTGTGTTCATCATTGATATAATAATAATAATAATAATAATAATAATAATAATAATAGATTATTAGTCAGTGTTGGTTATTCAGTGTTGTTTAATAATAATAATAATAATAATAATAATAATAATAGATTATTAGTCAGTGCTGGTTATTCAGTGTTGTTCATCATTGATATAATAATAATAATAATAATAATAATAATAATAAAAGAAGAAGATTTTGATTAGTGCTGGTTAGTTGTGTGTTCATCATTGTATAATAATAATAATAATAATAATAATAATAATAATAGATTATTAGTCAGTGTTGGTTATTCGGTGTTGTTTAATAATAATAATAATAATAATAATAATAGATTATTAGTTAGTGTTGGTTATTCAGTGTTGTTTAATAATAATAATAATAATAATAATAATAATAATAATGATTAGTGCTAGATTATTAGTCAGTGTTGGTTATTGATTATATATATAATAATAATAATAATAATAATAATAATAATAATAGATTATTAGTCAGTGTTGGTTATTCGTGTGTTTAATAATAATAATAATAATAATAATAATAAGATTTTGATTAGTGCTGGTTATTGTGTGTTCATCATTGAATAATAATAATAATAATAATATAGTCAGTGTTGGTTATTCGGTGTTGTTTGATAATAATAATAATAATATTTTGATTAGTGTTGATTACTATTGTTATTATTATGATAGACATTTAATAATATAAATATAATAGTAATATTATTATTGTTGTTATTACTATAGCAATTATATTATTGATATTTATAAATATTTGATTAGTCAGTGTTGGTTATTCAGTGTTTTTAGTAATATTCATCATCATCATCATCATCATTGGTGGTTCATTAATCTTGAGCTCTATACTCTTTCTGGATGATGACTAGTGGTCCAAGGTATTTTAGGAGAGAGTGAAACACATGTCTGTCTTCAGGTGGGAATGGTCTCGGCTCTTCCTCATCTGGTGATGACCATCGTGGTGCCGATCGGAGGACAGCTGGCCGACTACCTGAGGACTCACAACATCATGACCACCACCAACGTCAGGAAACTCATGAACTGTGGAGGTAACGCCTGTTTTCATCCTGCCATCTGCTGTAGATGAGCCATGAATGTCATGTGACGGACCGCACCGGAGCTGCTGATTGGCTGACGGAGCGTCACATGTTCTGTGTGTGTTCAGGGTTCGGGCTGGAGGCCACGTTTCTTCTGGTCGTGGGTTTCTCTCACACTAAAGGCGTTGCCATCTCGTTTCTGGTCCTCGCTGTTGGATTCAGTGGTTTCGCCATCTCAGGTAAGAACTAACTCTATCACATCTTTCAAACGTCTGGAGTCAGTAAGATTTACTTTGAACAAACTATGAATAATTGTATTAATTACTAAATTAAAACTAAAACCATAAAATATGTTACTTGAAATAAAATTAAATAAACATTAACTGGAGTAAAATAAAATAGTAGACTTACTATTATATTTATTTTAATTAGCTTTTATTTTATATTTTACGTTTTATTTTTATTTAAATGTTTTGTAATTTTGTTATGTGCTTTAGTCATTTGTTTATAGTTTTTTTATATTTATATTTTATTTTATTTCAACTTTATTTCAATGAACAAATAAATAAATGGTTTTAATTTTAGTTTTTGATAATAACTGGAGTTGTGAAAAATGGTCATCACTATTCTCCACAAAATAAAAATATAATTTGATAATAATCAGAAATGTTTCTTGAGCAGCAAATTCATTTGTGAAGGATCATGTGACACTGAAGACTGGAGGAATGATGCTGAAAATACAGCTTTACATCAAAGAAAAGAGTCACATATTCAAATAGAAAACCATTATTTTAGATTGTAATAATATCTGACACTGTCTTCTCCACCTCTGTCCAAACCTCCAGGGTTCAATGTCAATCATCTGGACATCGCTCCACGTTACGCCAGTATTCTGATGGGCATCTCTAACGGTGTCGGGACGCTCTCTGGCATGGTGTGTCCTCTGATCGTCGGTGCCATGACCAAAAACAAGGTACTGACTGTAAACCGTAGAGGAAGTGCTGCTTGTGTTTACAGCCGATTCATGCTTTCACTTACGGTAACATCTACAGAGATCATGTGATCATTATATTACTGCTCCTTTTCCTCTTTTTTCTGTTCATTGGGCATCACATTTCCTTCATGCAAACGTCCCTTCAGTTTTCTGATATTCCAGCATAAACATATTTACATTATCTGAAAGGACACATGTGTACGCTTTGATAGATATGCATGTTATGTGCGCACACACACACACGCACACACACACACACACACACACACACACACACACACACACACAAACCTCCATTCTCGTCCTGTGTGTTTCTCTCTGTAGACGCGGGAGGAGTGGCAGTATGTGTTTCTCATTGCATCACTTGTTCATTATGGTGGAGTTATCTTCTACGGTGAATATTTCTGTCCAATTCCTTCCATCCATCTCTGATTGTACTTATGTAATATGTTGAGTTATTGTAGAATTCATTGAATTCAAAAATTCAATTTGTTGTGTGCTTGTGTAATACGTGTGGCACTTTAGATAAAAGTATGAATCTCGTGAAGAAATTGATATTTTTTTGCTTCACAAAAACAAAAACCTAAAACTTAGTTTTGCATATTTTTTTTTTACTTCTTAATAATAATACATTTGAAAAATACTAATAATTTAAAATATTAATATAAAATAGTATTTATTTTTGTGTATATTAAGATTTTTTTTAATGCAATTTTTATTTCAAAAACGTATAAATAATTTTTGCATTGTGACATTTTCTGACATTTATGAAGGAATTTATTTTTAGCATAAAATCCTACCATGCAATAGGCCTATCCTTTTAATAATAAATATTATATTTTATATACTTATGTTTATATACTTTAGTTTAACTTGATGTACTAAAATAACAAAAACTGAAATAAAAATGTATCTAAGCTATATTTAAAAATAAATAAATCTAAATATAAAAACAAAAGCTAATTTAAAATCTTAATAAAAATGAAGTAAATAATGAAATGTCGGCTCTCAGTGAGGATTTCTCTTTGTTCAGGTCTCTTCGCGTCAGGAGAGAAGCAGCCGTGGGCGGAGCCAGAGAACATGAGCGAGGAGAAATGCGGGATACTAGGAGAAGACGAGCTGGCGGATGAAACAGAAGAGCTGTACCGCCCAGCAGGCGGCGGCTACGGAGCAACCATCCAATCAGGTGACCCCAATGGGGCGGGGACTGGAGGGGGCGGAGCTGGGGGAAGCTGGGTCTCAGACTGGGACAAAACAGAGGAATACGTCCAACCTGTGGGAACGAACAGCTTCCTGTACGGAGGAGAGGGGAACGAGCGAATGATTGTGAGGCTCAGAGATCAACAGTAAAGATGGAAGGACTGAATATCCCTCCCCTACACAAACTGACTGGGACGGAGGAAGTGCTTTTGACCCAAACTAGAAAAATAACATAATTCACATCAAATCTTGAGTGTGTGTGTGTGTGTGTGGACATAGTCATGAAAGCCTGGACATTCAAAACATAACTTTAGTCCTTGTGTCCAAACGTTTGACTCCCTGGTCGTGTATTTGAGCAATTCAACTGATCATCAAGTGTTCAGAGTAGCTATTACTGTTATGAAATATACTGCAATTCTGCCTAAATTGCAACAAAATTGTAAAAGGAGGTGAAATCCTCTTTTGTAGAACAACTAAAGTATAATTCTAATTCAAAACGAAACGAACGCAGATGTAGGGAATGGGTCTCATGTGCCAATACTGTGAGGAGTGTGTAGTATTGGTCCCTTTTCAGCGAGAATCTGCTAGTTAAATACACATTTAACGACTAGCGGCGTCAATTATTTGGTTGAGCTTATAGAAGCATTGACACACTTAGTTTTTGATAGTGAATTCTCTTTAACCATTCATTTTTTGATCTTTTATAAAAAAAAAAATATTTAGTCCATAACAACATAGTAAAGATGTATTCATTTGTATTGAAGCTGAAACATTTCTAATCGATTTAATTAAAACATCATGTTCAGCCTTTATTTGATTTGTTCTAAGATGAAAACGATGCCAAGCGCTGACCGACGTGTGAGCAACCGGATATAGAAAGATCTCTCAGAGACGCTTGTTTCCATTCACCAGTTAGCTGTTTAATCTCACATATAGATGAAAACCGAATCATTAAATGCTATTTGAGAAGATGAGATGATTTAGTTTAACTCAAATTAAAGTCAGATGTTGTTCAGCACTTTCTCTCCAGCATGGCACGTGACATTGTCAATATACTCTCGTGCACTCGCACATCATCAGCATATTACAGATCCGGTTCACACAGAAATGAAAGCTTTGTCATCATTTGCTCAAACTCACAAACTTTATGACTTGATTTATTCTGTGTAAGAACCTGTGGCGCTTCACATAAAGGTGAATCTCATGACAAAAAGCCATTTCTCACCCCGTAATTAACCAAAAATACTCTGAAATTTGATTTAGTGTAAAGTTAATAGAAGTATTTTCTAAAAATTAAAACATTTTATAAAAAAAAAAATTATTGGATTTTTGATTTTTTCTTTATATATTAATATACGAATATACATATTTTACATATATACATATAATACATATTTTAACATATGAATATATATTATTTTAATTAAATAAAATTTTATTATAAATAATTTTCTTGCATCGGAATTCTTTTTGGTCAATTATGCAATAATAAAAAACATCCTGTCATGACTTTTTTAGATTAAAATCAGTATAAATTAATTTAGCAAAACTTGTATACATAAACATTTTAATTTGTATAAATATTTGTGTGAATTGCAGTGAGGTGTATATGTTCATGTGAGGTCATATGATTTATGATTGGTGCTGATTTAAGCGTCCTGACTCATCGTGGTTGCATCGAGCACACTTTTGTGAGTAAGTCATACAGGTTTGGAACGACATGAGAGCGATCAAATGATGACAGAATTGGCATTTTTGGTAAACTGATCCTCTAGTATCAACCACGAAGCAGATCTCATAGAAATGAAGGGATATTTCTGTGGTCATCTCTCTGAATTATTAAGATAAGATTCACTTATGATGAAATCCCGTCTCTCTGTAGTTTATAACACATCACTGCGTTTGTGTCTTTTTCTTTCTTGGGGTTTGTTTCTTGCATATTTGTTCTATGTTGTGAAATGTGAATGTATATTCATTTCCGGCTTTGCTACCGTTCGGACGCTCTTGCTATTGCTCTGCGCTTTGCTCCCTATTTTTGTTCTTTTCTCAGATCTTTCTAAGATTTTTACTTCAGCTGATCAGCACAGTGCTCAAACAACACATTTTTTGGAAAAAAGGACTCTTTGCCTCCCACTGCCAGCAGTTTACATTCCGGAGACCGATAAATACAGCTGTCTACATTCAAACAGATGAGAGAAAATGCCTACTTGCTGCACGAACTGCCACAAACTTCTACAAAGGATTGTGGTTCTTGAAACAAAGTTATTTGCTGGACTTCCAAAACAGACGGAACATACAGCAGACGGTCACCACGGACCCCCTCAGCATACAGCCGGTGAGTCCTGTGAATCTAGTGAATCTCAACAGTTTATACCAAGTGTAGAGGAACAAGCCGAAACTGATCGACGGACTAATCGATGGCACAAACAGGGAGCGAGACCCAAAGGCTCTCGAGACACCAGATTGTCACGAGTATCTCGTATTGCTGCTGTAGCATCCTCTACCCCAGATACGGCTATGACAAGACTTGTAAGCACTGGTATTCTACAACCCCCTATACATCTTGAGAACAGATTTGAAGCATTGATGAATGTGGATGAGGAATCCCAAAATATGACAAAACTCGGATCGAATCAGCCAGCAGCTAACATTGCTACTAACAGGCGCTCAAGGTCGAGCAGACAGCGGCATTCAGCTCAAAGCGCAGCCGAGCCCAGGACTCTGATAGTGGGCGACTCTATTATTAGAAACGTCAGTAGCAGGACTGCTACTACCTGCTGCTTTCCTCAAGCAACCGTTTCTGATGTGAACAAGGAACTTCGGAGCATTGTGATGAAGCACAAGACTGCAAATCGAGTCATCATCCATGTGGGGAAGAATGATATTCGGAAAAGGCAGTCAGAAATGCTAAAGCAAGATTTCAGTGAACTCTTTGAAACACTTCAAAGACTTGAAGTTCAGTCGTTCATCAGTGGACCACTCCCAGCGAGGGGAACTAACATGTTTTCACGGTTGCTTGGGCTGAATACATGGCTACAAAGAACCTGCAGTACAAAAGGAGTCAACTTCATCGACAACTTCAATATTTTCTGGGGACACAGACAACTGTATAAACTGGATGGCCTCCACCCAAACAAACTTGGTGCAAGAGTGCTAAAGGACAATTTCTATTTCTCCCTCCGTCATCCTTCAGTGGTGTGTGTCAATCCACTCACACAGTCACCTGGACAGAATATGAGTGACCACAGGACTTCATATCAGCTTCCGAGTCATTATGTGGTTGAAGAATCCCACAAGGATACTGATAACACCACACAGCCAAAACAACCACTGCTCATGGACATCCCAGCTGAGCCCTGCCCACAGAGCTCATCACATGCAGACTGTGACGTATCACAACAGCTCCAAGACTCAGCACCCAAGGACTTTCTGGAAAACAGCCTGGGATGCCATGACAACACATTACAGTCACCGGAAACACCAGAGCTAGAGCCCCGCTCACCAGACACACTATCCCTCTCTCCAGCACCTGGACAGAATATGCCCCGCTCACCAGACACTCTATCCCTCTCTCCAGCATCTCCACTTCTAAGCTTTTCACAGAAAATGGAGGAATTGGTGTATGCTGGGACCAAACTCTCTGCAAGCCCGCAGATATCAACTAAAAAACGGCGGGCCCCTCAACCACCAAAGACTGCAGGCTCAGCTCTCCCGCCTCCTCCTGTGAGAGCTCTCCGACCGCTGCCACAACGCAAGGGCCCAAACCCTCCTCCATCTGCTGTAGGTGAACCAAAAACAACTGATAACAGCTCTCAGTGATATGTGTCGGGTCCCCGCTATACTAGCAACAACATTCTCGAACGTTTACAATACAAGCGGGAACCCAGTGTGCCTGTAGCCTTCTCTATTTCTGTTTTATCTCGTGATAGAAGGTCTAAGGCCTTCAAAAGGCGTACGGCTGACCCATCTAATCTAAGGCCTGTTATGCATCAGTCTAAGATTGCTGTAGAGACAAAATGTAATTCCATCAAGTTAGCATTTTTAAACACTCGCTCACTAAAAAATAAATCATTTGTGATCAATGATTTAATAACCACAAACAACCTGGATTTTATGTTTCTAATTGAAACATGGCTAGAAGACAACTGCAGTGCAACAGTCCTCACTGAAACAGCCCCTCCTAACTTTAATTTTATAAGTGTCTGCAGGACTGTTAGGAGAGGTGGAGGTGTAGCTGCTCTGTTTAAAGATGTTTATCAATGCAAGCAAGTGTCATTTGGTCAGTACTTGTCTTTTGAATATCTAGGTATTGTGCTGAAAGGTGCCCCACGCATTCTGTTTATCATAATCTACAGGCCGCCAAAATATTCTCCAGCCTTTGTTGAAGAGTTCACAGAACTGTTATCAATGATTTCCTCAGAGTTTGACTGTTTTGCTATTGCAGGGGATTTTAATATTCACATAGATAATGCTGAAATCAAAACTACAAAAGAAATTATAACTGTTTTAAACACTTTTGACCTGATTCAGCATGTGCACGGACCGACACACAATCGTGGACACACTTTAGATTTACTCATCAGTAGAGGTCTAAACATTTCATCCATTGTCATTAAGGATGTAGCTCTGTCTGATCACTTCTGTATTTTCTTTGATATATTGATCTCTGTCACCACTGAATCTAGATCTGTCTCTGTCAGAAAGAGATGCATTAATGAGAACACTAGTGTGCTATTTATGAAGGCAATATCTTTAACACCAAGCATTTCTGCAGACTCTGTTGATCTTCTCCTGGATTCATTTGACTCAAAAGTTAAGAATGTTATTGATGATATTGCACCGATAAAGGTCAGCAAGAAGAATGGCAGACAAAAATCATTTTGGAGAAAATCAACAGCAGTTCAGAATATGAAAAGACAATGCAGAAAAGCTGAGCGGATGTGGCGGAAGACGAAACTAGAAATACACTATAGCATCTATAAAGACAGCCTTCATGCTTTCAATTTGGAACTAGCCACAGCTAGACAGACCTTCTTCTCAAACCTTATAAACAGTAATTTAAACAACACTCGCACTCTTTTTGCTACTGTTGAGAGACTGACAAACCCCCCAAGTCAGATTCCCAGTGAAATGCTCTCGGACAGCAAATGCAATGAGTTTGCTTCCTTCTTTTCAGAGAAGATCAGTAATATCAGGAAGGAGATTGGCACATCTTCCTGTAATACAGGGGTCACACAGATTCGACAGCAATCTCAAAAAGAAGTGACTATGTCTGTTTTTAAAACAATTGATAGCAAAATTTTGGAAGAAATAGTACAGCATCTTAAATCGTCAACCTGCTATCTTGACACACTTCCCACATCTTTTTTCAAAAGTGTGCTTAACTGTTTAGAAGCAGATCTCTTAGAAGTGGTGAACACCTCACTTCTTTCTGGGACTTTTCCAAACTCCCTGAAAACTGCAGTTCAAAGGTCAAGATCATCATTACGTCACGTTCACGCTCCAGAACATCTCCAGGCATCCCAAAGGTGACGCTTATTTTGACAAATGAGAATATTATAGTAACCTTCATTCTATTAAAGGAATACTCTACCTAAAAATAAATGTATCATAATTGATGCCGTTCGAAATGTATATTAATTACATCATATACAAAGAAACTCGCGCGAGAAATGACGGTCCTCTGTGCTTTCGCGGCAAATCTCGCGAGAGTTTAATCACGCGCTTACATCACGCGGTGAGCTCATAAACCCGCAGGTGACGGTTGGAAGGCAACATTTTCAATATAATCTTTGTTTATATGTTAAACTTATTTTTGACGTTTGAAATATCAGTATTTTTGACACACACCTGTCGTTTTGTTTCTAAAGTCTTTGATTCATCAACCGGAGTCATGTGGATTGCAGTCGTCTTCGCTTTGTGTGGTTTTTGAGGCGTCGATTTTAGAGGTAAGTTAACGTTAACTTTGCTCTTATAGACTCACATAAATTGATTATTTTTCTAAAAATCTTCGTTTGTGTTCATCAGAAGAATGTTTATACACCCCCCCCCCCCCCACACACACATATATTTGTGTGTGTATTTATCTTTATATATGTATATAATGCTGTATATATGTGCAAATAATTTTTCTTTTTTTGGTGTGGAGTTCCTAATATTCTTGTAATACATTACATTTAATACAATAACCTGCATTAAACTGTTTTACCTTTGGCAGGGTTTTTAGAAAGACTGCATTGCCTTCAATGACTAAACAGCTATTTTTATTCTTTCCCAGATTCTTTCTCTTTGCCCGTCTGTTTCTTCACTTCTTCGTATGGATTTTCCTCCACCGTCACGGCCTCGTAATCTTTGTCTTTCTGAGGAAGCTTCTCATACCCCCCCTCTGCTTCTCCTGCTGGCTTGTTTGAGTCGCCTGAACTCAGTGTCTGGTACACCTCGGCTTTGACGCTCTTAAGAGCCTCGTACCCACCTTGAGCTTCACTCGGACCCCCTCCGGGTCCTTCAGGTCCTACTGTGTGGTACACCCCCTCGTCCTGCCTCTTTTGTAGGGCTTGGTAACCCCCCTCGGCCTGGTCCTTGTTCGTGCTCTCGCCCAGGGTGTGGTAAACCGCCTGATCCTTGTCCTTGAGTTGGATTTGCTCATAGTCTCCACCTGTCGTCTTGTCTTTATCTCGTTTGGTCTCCTGGATGCCGCTTCCTCCACGTCTGCGTTTCAGCGCGACCAGCAAGACGATCAACAACCCGAGAACGATCAGAATCGCCGCCACCAAGATGGGCATCACGCTTGTAGAATCTTGTGCTGAGAGAAAGAGAGGATGCAAATTCGGTCTAAAAATAAAATTGAGAAGTAGTGTGCTTGCACAATCCTCAAGTGAGAATTGAAAGTGACTTGAGCATTTATACTTTGCAACACTCTACATGAATATGCACGGAAAATAAAAAAAACATAAAGCTTTGCGTGCTTGTGTTTGCCCTCAAACTTTTGGGTGTCAAAGACACTTCGAGAATCGTTTCTGCTGTTAATTACCACAGAAAATAGTCTACACCAAAAAAAAAATGTTTATGGCAGAGTTATTGCTGTGAAATTCACATTAAAACCATAAAAAAGTGTTACTTGAAATATAATATATAATATAATTCCAAAATAACAGAAACCTTTACTAAAATGAAAAACCATAACAAAAAGAAAACAAAATATGGTAACACTTTACAATGTGTAATTTATTAACATTAGTTATTATATAAACTAACATGAACAATGCATTTATCACACTATTTATTAATCTTTGTTCATGTTAGTTAATAAACACAGTTGTTCATTGTTTATTCATGTTACTTCACAGAGCATTAATGCAGGGCTCTAGACTAACTTTTTGCACTGGGTGCACTGGTGCGCCTAACTTTTTTTCTTAGGTGCACCGGCACAAAAGTTAGGTGCACCCAAAATTTCATATAGGCAATATTGACTAGTAAACGATTAACTAACAATGTGGTCAACATAACGTTCTTTATTTGAAGCACAATTCTACAAGAAAGGTAACTTACTGAAAAAAGTGATGGTGCTTAAAGTGCTTCACTGAGCTAATATTTAAACTTAAAAAAAATCTCAAGATAAATGAAATAAAAAGAACATCTAAATTAAGTGTTTTAAGGGCTTCAAACTGAACATCTCATAGCTCAATGTATTATGGACTATCCTCTATTGCAGTCACATGCCTCTCGGATGGCCAACTCCTGTAGTTTGTCCTTCTTGATCTTTGGCCTCGGCTAAACCAGCTGCCACACTCTCTCTAGCATCAACATCTTCCAGACTTGCCCCCTCTACACAGATTCTTATCAGATCTTCCACTGTGTCTGAACGAAGGGATGCTCTAGTGCAGTGCTTCTCAAACCCTCCCATTAAACCTATTAAAAAATCCTTCAAAATATACCACAGACAACATTCTTCTAATATTGTTATGACTTTTCTGACTTCGAGAACCATTGTAGGGCTCCAGACTAGCATTTAAGGACACCAGCACCAGTGCCTTTAAGTTCTACAGAAGGTGGCACCAGCACCTGACAGTAAAGCACTCACCCTAATCACACATGTACATCTTGTACACACATGTACAAGACGTCTTACAGATATACTTGTGCTGTCTGGGTAGTTGAGATGCAGTTCAAAATTAACTTTTATCAATGTAATTCATAATGTCTAAATATAATTTAATAAATACAATATATATATATATATATATATTAGGGAGTGCAAATGGCTGATAAGCCTATAAGTACTTCTCTGCAGCCATCTAATAGTGGTAATTTAATGTATTTTTTATTTTTAAATAAGTGGTTGCTTTCCTACATTATGAAAAGTTTAGTTTTATAAATGGGAAAACCTATGAAGGATGAACAAATAATGTCATCACATTAAAAATAACTTTAAAATTCGGTAATACTTAAAGTTTGAAGTGCTGGGAAAAGTTGTGTGAAGCATTTAAAAACACTTTAAGACATTCGACCATTTCTGTCACAAGTTGTTCCTGTAACGTTAGTTATATTAAATTAATGGTGAATGGTGGAGATTTGTGTTTATTGAATAACGTTTCTCCTGTTTTCCACATCAGTGGAGTTTGTTCTGATATCTGTAGCTTTAACATAATTATGTGCCGAATTTGAATGCTTCTCACAAGATCTGACAGAAATGTTATGGATTCTGCGGCTAATTCTACTACTTTCTTCACTGTATCTCCCAGCGCTGTGTATAACGGTGTCGCGTGATCGAGAGCAGCCCGCGGCGCCGGTCCGAGCAGATAAACGGTCTGTAGCCCAAACGAGTAGCGCGGATTTGTTCCGCTTTCGGTTCGTTTGTCCAATGTAGCTCTTGTAAATCGTGCATGAAGAGAACGCAAAGCTGTTCATTCCATTTTTTGAACTGAGAAACAACCTTTCTTTGACTGAATGCGCATTGCGATGACGTCACAAGACGCGTCTAAGAGCAAAATCTGCAGCAAGGGGGGGTCCGCCCTTCACTATCTCTGATTGGTTTAGACCACGATATAAGCCTAACGGGGGTGTCTTTTGTTGAACCAGAGTTTCTGAGTCGCGGATACTTTTTTTTTCTTTTCTCGAATGGCTGGACGCACCAGTGCGCCCTGGGATTTTTGTTAGTCGCACCCGAGAGAAATTAGGGCGCACGTGCGACCAAATTGGTCGCACTCTAGAGCCCTGCATTAATGTTATCAAACTAAGATGAATAAATGCTGTGGAAGTATTGTTCATGTTTACTAATGTTGTTAATGAACCTTATTGTAAAGTGTTACTCAAATATGAATAAAGCAGTAATAAAATGAAAGTCTAAAAAGCATGTTTGTGTGAGTATGAGCACCTTTGTAGCTGTAGACGTCGCTGAAACGGGAGAAACCTTCCCCACATTCCTTCCGGCAGATGTACTGTCCTTCTTCCTCTACAGTAATAGACTCGTCGTGTTCAGATCGTTTTGTGCGTGTGTATGGGTCACTTGTTTTTGTGTGATACCAGTGGCTGCATATATTAATATGCAGTATTAGTGGTTCTGTATTAATGCGAGTGTGAGGTAATGCGGCTGTTGTTGTGTTTAATACCTATAACTTTTAACTCCTGAGCATCAGAATCTCCTTCCTTCTGTGCAGCTTCTGCACTGATGTGGATGAACCTGTAGGTGGCGTGGCAGCTGTATTTGCCGTCATCACTTTGTGTGGGGTTGGTGATGGTGTATGTGTCTTCAGATGAACTCTTGATTGGTTTATTATTCTTATAGAAGACGGTCTTTTCCAGCTTCGGTCCACCCCAGACTACACACCTGAGAGCCATCGGCTCCCCCTGCAGCACAGGAACAGCCGGAGGAACCAACATCACCATGAGCTCTGAGAAACAGACCAGACACAGGTCAGACTGCACATCCTTCATCTACTCTTTCATTTCAATATCCAGGCAAATTAAGATGTGAGTTTTGTGGATTTTAATTCATGTCTGTTTGCTTTGAATTCATCCTAATGCCAGTGCAAGTAAATCCTGACATATGTTTAGCAGGTATACAGATTTAAAATGACATTGGACGCCGCCACACAAATGTGCTTTCTTTACACAGAGTAACAGTTACACAATACACTGGAACAGTCTGTCAGGCAATTTCATCAAATAATATCTTAAATGATCCTTTGACTATATTCTGGCCCGCCATCTAGTGGTGAAATTAGTTTTTGGACCCGATGCCAAACTTACTTGCCAACCCCTGCTTTAAAAGATACACTTCTTTCTTTCTTTCTTTCTTTCTTTCTTTCTTTCTTTCTTTCTTTCTTTCTTTCTTTCTTTCTTTCTTTCTTTCTTTCTTTCTTTTGTTTCAGACTGATGGGAACTAGCTGACAGAAAGCTGGTCAGAAAAGGTTTTCTAGGAAAGAGCAGTCTACATGAATAGAGAAGTGGACTGCTCATTCAGCGGAGGAGACATGCGATCGATCAAATAGTAATGCAATCCCTTGTTTTGTAAATGGTTTGGCAGAATTTCATCTTATGATAATGTAAGCACAACAAAAGAGATTTTGAATGGTTCATGGTTTGCTTGTTTTGAACACCATTGACTTTCATTGCATGAACACAAACAGTCAAAACATTCTTCAAAGTACCTCTTTTTGTCTTACACAGAAGAAAGTAAGTCATTCAGGTCTAGAACAGAATGACTTTGTATCCCTTTATCTAAGTGAAGTAATGAGTCACCTGTTTTTTTCAGCGTCACGAAATTGCTTCGAAGATCACTTTTCCTTTTCTTGCACCAGAAAGTGGCTCTTTCTGCTTCCTTTAATTCTGCAAATATAACAGCTCTGTTCATCTTCTCTTCAACATCGAGTCCTAGTCTGAAGGTGCTCACTTCTCTCAACACATAACAAGACCAGTTCTTCAGATCATCGTCCGCCTGCAGCACCAGGTTTCTTCCATCTCCTTCGGTCATCACAGCACCTCCTGATGATGGAGAGAGCTGAGCGAACGGCTCCAGCTCTGAGAGAGAGAGAGAGAGAGAGAGAGAGATCATGAGAAACCGCTGGAGGAACAGACGATCATGAACGTTTAGGACGGTGTTCATACCCAGTACAGAGAGTGTGTATTGCTCATTGCTCGTTCCGCCCTGCTCACACTTATACACCCCGTTGTCTTTTGGTGTCACTGCTGTAAGAAGCATTAAATAATTCTGATGTGTTTGTTGGGTTCCGTTAATAAACCATTGTGTTGTTTTATTCCCTCCTTCACGGTTACAGATCAGAGTGACGTCATCTCCAACAAACACCTGTGTGGACTTCGGCCGGACCGACACTGAGAGAAAGAAAACAGACATATGAGACACAAAGCTTCTGTAATGGCAGGTTGTCTGATTACTATTATGAAATATGAATGATTGACCATAATTGAAGACTACAGTGATTTAGTGCTGTCTGCTCTATAAAAAAGATGACTGGAGTAATTGGAGAAGTTTGCTTTCTTTAATTCAGTTATTTAGACGTATGTATTTATGAACTAAACAAATGCACAAGTCATTTTCTTGAAGTTATGCATTTATAATAATGCATGTATTTATTTCTAAAGCCCTAGTTTCAGCTCTTTCTCTGATTTAAAGTCTAACTGAATGTTTGGGCTGCTTCTGTGTAAATGCATGCGTTGGTGTTTATTTAAGAGCTGTGTGTTTGCTGTCGAGTTGAGTTTTTGATATGAAATGTGCCACAAGTGATCAGGGATCTTGATGAAGATAAACTCCAGCTGCTGGTTTCTAAGATTGGGATTCTTTAGAAGGATCTGTAGATCTTAAATTCATCTGGTTGAGTCTATAACAGAAACACCCTGCTGCGGCCGCGGCAGAAATGACTTTGGAGCAGGTCAGAAGCTCATCTGTGAGGTACTTTATACACGCAATACATTTTAAACACGTTAGAAATATCAGATGTTCTGCTCTAAAGTTCTGGAAATGTCCACTCGGTTCATAATAGATTTGATCTGATTAAGATCAAGCACAGCTGATCATCTTTACTGGTCTTTACCACATGTATTGTTTCAGTTGATTTGATCATCTGTAGAAATGTGTGTATTTACCTGTTAGTGTCTCTCCGTCCCTTATGAGAGCCAACAACACTGGAATAAAGAGATATATCAGGTTATTTAAAATAAGATTGTTTCTGGACTGAGAATCTACAGATTTATTTGACCACTCAGTCAGTTTTGGGTCTGTAATGATTTCACTGTCCGGTGCATTTTCAGTGCTGTGTCCAAAGAACAGATAAGCTTTGACCAAACCAGAACACTTAACATTACATTTCATTTCAAATGTATTTCTGTACATCTGTGTTTTACTACATTACTAATACTAATATTTATTTAAACAAATAAATACATAAATAATCACACAGCAAACTTAATGACATATTTTACTTTCTTTGAAGCACAGTATTTTATACTATATATTATATATTTATAATCTTAAAAAAGAATGACGTGTCAGTATTGTGCATCATGAAAGTTTGTAAATTATGCAAAATATTGAGTACAAGTACCACGACTATTTGAAAGTGCTTTTTGCATAAATGTAAAAACATGGTTGTGTAAAAATAGTTTGTGGAATTGTAATGAAGATCTGTGTATTGTCATATCAGTGCAAGCATTGCCCTGAAATTGGATAATTTGTGGAAAATTGTCAACATTTATCATCATTTAATGACAAAATATTAACCAGACAAACAAAGCTTGTGAAGTATTTTGCCTCTTGAGTTGAATGAAAGCTACAAAATAACTTTAAACTTCAGTTTTAATGTAGCAAAGAGCAAGAGTTTGTCATAATGTCCAAACATTTACACAGAATCTGACAATAGGATGATGCTGAACTCTTGTGCTTTTACCTGATAGTAACAGCAGAGACCTCATGTCCATCAGCCGAGCCGATCCGTGCGGTCTGTCAGAAAGAGAAATATGACCGTCTGATGGACAGAACGAGGAGCTGTGTGCAGACATTTGGGGAAGTGCTGATAAAGTGGTTTATCAGTCTTATTGCATTCAAGCTCAGCTGAGTATGCTTAAAGTATTTCTGTTTAATCGTGGTGTTTTTTTCTCTCTTATGGCACATATGGCAGTGGTTGCCGCACCCCTCAGTCACACTGAGTCAGCAGTGTGTGTTTAACAGCTCTTTCAGCTGCGTGTTTGTGTTCAAGCATGTTTTCCATTTGCAGTTTGGTTGTTATCAGGCTTTGCTATTTACAGAATGTGTGAAGTCATGGTATGTGGATGGTCAGTGATCAAGAACTGAGCGGCTCACACCCCAAAATAAGCATGAAAGATAGACTCACTTATTTTAGATTTCTTGTATTATTCATATACATATTTGTTTTGTTGCAATAAAGTTTGTTAAAGCACATTTCATTTGCTGTAAAGTTATAATCTATTTTGCAGATTACAGTTAATTTTATTCACCATTTTAGAGTGCATTCATTTTTAGTGCATACAATGTTTTAAGTAACAATTCTGTTAATGCTCATAGTTAATATTTCTAGAATATTGTTTTAATGATTATCAAGAATGTTGATAAAAATATTATGAATGTACAATTTAGGTGCATTCTTTGACATATTTAGTATTTATCACTTTCTTGCCTTGATCGTGTTAAATGCTCGGCGCAGTGTGACATTTATTTTACGGATGTACAATTATTACATGTAATGTCTCAATTAAAGTGAGCTTATTTAATCTGCATGTTATGCATAAATGAACAAAAATACTAGTTGAGATGGAGTTTAGAGCAGGTCAAGTATATATTTCAGGCCATACTCATCTGCATCAATTGCAGGAAAGTTCAAATAAGTATCTGTGTGCTGACCTAATATTACACTGGATTTGTTAGATGTGCAAATTAAAATTATTAGTGAAAGATTGTCTAATAAACGATTTGAAACGCTTGCTAGTTAAACCTCTGTTCAGCTTGTTCGCAGATCCTCGTTAACCGTTTTGTGAATTCTTAGTTTTGGCAAAGCAATTGTTCTTTCCTGTGAAGTGTTTCACATCTGAAATAGAATTAACCACACTTAACCACACTCATTTTCACTGAGCGCTGTTGTTTTTTAGTGCGACATGCAGAAGCTCAGCAATTTTTTTTATTTCCTTAATGTGCAGTAATGGATAAAAGCAGACAAGTGTTGTAAAATGAACACTTACAGAGTCATTCAGATGCATTTGGGCCGTCGTAGAGTATGTGTTCTTGATTTAGATTTGAATATGATTAATGAATTTGCATTCGGTCCTTTCTGACAGGAAGTGCCGCAGGTCCGTGGCGTCCACTGGAGAGCAAAGATGACATTTGACATCTTAACAGATCTCAGACCGACATTAGAAGTGAGTATGTTTGAGAAAATGCATCACAATTCACCCTCAGCACAAGAATATCAAACAAATGTGTTGAAGGTATCCATTCAAAATGTAAATGTGTCAGTATTTCCCCCTCTGTACAGTAAATGAACACACGGTCCCTCATGTCACGCCTGCGTCGGTTCAGTGTCTTTGACACATCACAGCCAGTCTTCTAGATCTCAAGCTATTCTATTCTATTCTTTCATTTCTAAATACTTTGGAAGTTTTCAGTTTATTCAAGATTCGTTCCTATTTCTTTTCTTTTTTGTGCAAGAGGAACTTGCATTACTGTGTGTGTGTGTGTGTGTGTGTGTGCGTGCGTGCGTGCGCGCGCGCGCGTTACCTTCCTGTGCGTTTCCCAGAATACCCAGCGATGGTGTTATTTATGAACAGAAACATGCTTATTAGTCAGCACTGTTTGGTTTTTGGTTAAACAGAATTTGTCTTAATCAAATGTTTGTGTAATGTTCTGGATGAATTTGGCACAGTTGTGCGCACTCGGTGTTTATTGGTTGCATGTAGGAATATTTTCACATGAAGAGAAAGAATCTGTTCAGAAATAAACGGATTATGATTTTATGAGGGGGCTGAAATCTAGGAGTCATTTTGGCCACCTGAATTTATAGCAGCACTTTTTATTTTTATATTTAGCACTATAATTATTTGACAGTGCCCTATTATACACTTTGTTTTTATAAGTAATAGTAACAGTTATAATATTTATTCATCTTCTTTACATTCACATTTATGCATTTAGCAGACAATTTGGTAACACTTTCTATGAAGCCCATATTTAAAATACATTATAAGGGTATTCTTAAGGCATTATAATGAAGGCATCATGCATTATAAAAAACCTTATAATATATAATCTTATGAATATTCATAAGAACAGATTTAATGTATTATAATATTTACTTATTAGTGGTTATAGCTTTTAAGAGTAAGATGATTTATAACACGCAGTGAACACGTTGCATCCACGTAAGTTACACTGGATTATATTTCTCATAGTTATAATGTATTATGAGTCTCATATCTTGCCACCTTTCCTATGCTAATTTACTTAAAGCCATCATTGACCACTTATAAGTATAGTAATTATAATAGTAATACTTGTTTTCTCTCTCAAACAGCCATAAGATCAGATATCAGATGAATGTGTAATATGACATATTTGCTTTGAAATATTTTTCTGTTAATATCGGTTTGATTATTTTGATGATGTGTTTAGACGGCTGTTGTTAAGTAACTGAAGGATATAATCCTCCTTTAAGTGTTAAGTAATCAATATATCAATATGTAACCAATTGTATGTGGGATTTATTATAAATGTTTCTAGATATGTTGCTTGCTGGTATGCAGAGCTTCAGAACCAATACTGGAGTGATTTCTGTTAGATTGTGGATGTGAGTACAAGGGTGTGGGCAGCTATGAGTCCATCAAGAAGAAAGCTGTTGGAATGTGTGGACACACACACATAACAAGTCCATCAATTACTTGGAGAAACTGGTGCTTGGCACGAACTGGGGGTATGCGTGTTAAGTGTTGTTTTGCAGGACCCAAGGGAGAAACAGGAGGAGAATGCTGATTGGAGGAGCGTTGGACGGTTCTGGCGGCCAATGACAAGAAGACACGTCACACATACTATAAAGAATCTGTTGTTTTGTACATGTGGGTGTGTTCTTTATGAGACTTGTGTCTAAGAACAACCCAGCGCGCTGTTCTGATCAATAAATTTCAATACTTTTTATATTTTCGCCTTCCTTCAATTTTTGATCACGCAGGACGTTTGAAGTCCAACATAACTCAGTAACTTCATGTCAACTAGCAGTCGTTGTATGTCCGCTAAATATATGCTAACACTTTATTTTGATGGCTCCCCAACAGACGAACTATAACAGACTACAAGTAACTTTGCAAGTACGTCAACATTGTATCTACCCTAACCTTAACCTAGGCCTGTTAATACCCTAATGAGAGTTAGTTGACATGTACAGTCACTAGACTAAGGGGACCATCAAAATAAAATGTAACCTAACATATAAACATTGCTTTTTTCAGTTGAAATGATTAACTAGCTCACATCAAAATGAATATTAACACACTGAAATAACACTCCACACATAACCACTTACAAGATGTACTGTAGTAAGATCTAGAAATACACTTTCAGAAATAAAGGTACACAAGCTGTCGCTGGGGCGGTACCTTTTCAAAAGGTACATGTTTGTACCTAAAGGTCTATTTTGGTACCTTAAAAGGTACATATTAGTACTTAAAGTGTACATATTTGAACCTAATAGGTACAAAAGTGTTCCTTTTGAAAAGGTACCGCCCCAGTGACAGCTTTTGTACCTTTATTTCTGAGAGTGTATGCAGATCTTAAATAATACCAAGATATACAGTCCTTTATAATGTACAAGTAGATTTAATATGGTGTTCATTGTGTTATAAATAATCATAGTCTTAAAAGTTATAACCACAAATGTGTAAGCATTATAATGTATTATAATTGTTGTTATGATTATTTATACGATGATATAACATTATGCATTCATTATAATGCCTTAAGAATACCTGTATAATGTATAATAAATATGGGCTTCATAGAAAGTTTATCTAAAGTGACTTGAACAAAAGCAATTGGTCACAGATCTGTTATTATCTATTCATATAACACACTGTTTCTGTAACAAAATGCACATTATAAGGCATTATGCATGCATTAAAATGTATTAAAAGTAAAACTGTAAGTGGCTTTATTGTAGTAAATCACCGAGCTGTTTAAAGGTTTGTGAATAGCTTTATAATGCATTCTATACGGTATTGATGCTTTATAGTTGCTAAATTATCATTATGGAGTTGAGCAGATAATCATATTCATGTCAAACCTTCAGGTCAGCGGGGAAATCTAGACGCAGAAAACCGAAAGTAAACTGCTTTATCTGTGCTGTGAACTAGTTATGTTGGGAAAGAAAGATTGAGCCATTTCATTGTCTGTGGTAAAGTGATGGTGACATGACGCACACCGTGGTTTTAGTGATTAGTAATGCATGTACCAGAAATAATGAGGATTAAAAAAAACATTGATATTTACTTGCAACCTACATATTAATTCATTCATGTATTTATTTATTTCCTGCTCTTTCGCTGACTCTTAGAATTAAACGGGCAATGTGTGCTTTTTTAAGAGTATGCAGGTTTTCTGTTGAGTGTAGGTCCAAACTTTTATTTTATTTCATTGATTTATATTTTTTTTTAGAAATAGCTCAAAGTAAGTTGAGACATGTCTTGTTCATTTTTTAATTCTGCTTTTTACAGCTTAGTCTTGGACACAAACGCCACGGATGACTAATATTTAATGAATGAGTAATATAGTTATGTAATAACAGACTGACGGTCAGAGATGTGGCTTTAGACACGTTGGGGATTTTGAGGTCATTTGCGTTTCGTCTGTCATAGGAATAGAGTTCAAGTTATTCCAGTAGTTTGTTTTTAATGTTAAAACAAATCGAAAGAGAAGGCTTCAAGCAGGGGTTTTGTTTTTACTGACCAGTAGTTTTAATTAGTGCTGCCTACTAGATCAAGTATCACTATTATTATTGTTTATGCCATAGTTAGAGTTATAACGTGATGTGTTTATTCTTCAGAAATGAATAATTCCTTAAAGCAAGTGTATTCTTGGCCAGTTATCTTGAATTAAATCCCACAGATTTACATTGAAGGAGGGACTTGATCCATAACTACGGTCCTGAACAATTGACTTGGATCTGTAAGCAACCACCTAGCAACTGCATAGCAACGCTTTGACCACCTCAGCATCAAGTCACAGTGAGTTTTGTAAGAAACCTCTCACATGTTCTTCATAAATCTAAAAATCTAGTTTTTTAACAGGATGACTAAGTGCAATCCAGCTTTGAGAAGTACTTGAATAAATTAATTATGCATGCTTGTGGGTAATGTGATTAATTTATACACAAGATGTTACTGTATTGGTAGAACAAGATAGCACGTCCACAAGCATATAAGTGTTTTCAGCTCTGTCTTCATGTAATGCATCACATTCATGTTACTAGTTTAAAAACACAGATTCGATCAGCTCTTTGAGAAGATGTTAATGTGTTAAATAGTGGAGGAACTGAAGTGTTGATCGGCTTCATCGTGGCTCTAATTTAAGGACGCCGAGTTTTGATGTCATAGTGAGAGGATTGGGTGGGACTTGGGTTCAGTTTGAAAGGTCAGAAAACAGGACAGGGGTGGGGAATAACACACGGCCTAATGCTGGCTACAAACAGGCCACATTCAGTTCTGTTTTGAACTGAAGAAAGACATGTATTAGTGATTAGGCAGCAGGACTGTCAGTATTTGACTCCAAGATTGTGGCAGACCTACTTACCGATGCCTGAAAATAGAGAAGTACTGAGAAAACCCATGCCGAGTCCTCCCTAGAACCTACGACTCACTACAACACCACTATCTCAGTTTACATTTACATTGAGTCATTTAGCAGATTTACAATTGGGGAATATATAAAGCGGTTAATCTTGAAGAGGCAAACAGACAGAGGAAGTGCTCGTAACACCAAGTCCCAGGCATAGTCCAAATAAGTACAAGCTAGCAAGGGAAGAAGAGAAAGATAAAGAGAAGTATTTTTTTTTAAGTTTATGATGAAGTCAAGTAGTGTTGAAAGAGATGAGTTTTCAGTTGTTGCTTGAAGATTGACAGGGATCCAGCACTACGGATGGGGGTGGGAAGATCATTCCACCGGCCAGGAACGGTGAACGAGAGTGTTCTGGAGAGTGATTTTGAGCCTCTCTGTGATGGTACCACGAGGCGTCGCTCACTAGCAGATCTCAGACTTCTGGAGGGGATGTAGACTCGTAATAGTGAGTGGAAGTAGGCCCAAACTATACATGTCCAGATAGATATACAGACAGATCTATCGATTATAATAATGATAATTTGCTACATTTATATAGCGCTTTTCTGGGTACTCAAAGCGCTTTACATAGAAGGGGGGGGGGAATCTCCTCGACAACCAGCAATGTGCAGCATCCACCTGGATGATGTGACGGCAGCCATATTGCGCCAGAACGCCCACCACACACCAGCTTACTGGTGGAGAGAAGACAGAGTGATGAAGCCAATCAGTGTATGGGGATGATTAGGAGGCCATGATGGTCAGAGGCCAGTGGGCTAGTTTGGCCAGGATGCCGGGGTTACACCTCTACTCTTTTTCGAATACTCTTTGGGATTTTGAATGACCACAGAGAGTTAGGAGCTCGGTTTAACGTCTCATCTGAAGGATGGTGCTTTTACAGTATAGTGTCCCGGTCACTATACTGGGGTGTTATGACCCACACAGACCACAGGGTGAGCACCCCCTGCTGGCCTCACTAACACCTCTTCCAGCAGCAACATAGTTTTCCCAGGAGTCTCCCATCCAGGTACTGATGTTCCTGGTATATCAGATATACAGACTGATGGGTAGATGCCTAGATAGAGAGATAGATATGTAGATAAACAGATTGTTTAATTGTTGCATTTGTAAAAACAAGTGTTCATTTCATCACTCTGGACCCTCACATCCAGCACACTCTCTCTTTGAACTGTTACCGTCTGGTCGACGCTACAGAGCTCTGAGCACCAGAACGACCAGACACAGAAACAGTTTCTTCCCTCAGGCAATCGTCTCATGAACACTTGACACACACACTATTTATACACTTATTTATCTAACACACATATTTAGTCTACACTTCAATTGGACATAATATATTTGTACATACAAAACTGTCCATTGTTATAAACCTGTACATACAATTGTCAATTTGTATATTGTTACTCCATATTTACTTGTTCTTTTTAATTTTAATTTGTATTATCTGTGTTTTTGTTCTGTCGCTGTCATTCTGTTGCACTGTGGAGCGTCTGTCACAAAAACATATTCCTCGAATGTGTAAACATACCTGGTAATAAAGCTCATTCTGATTCTGATTTACATCATTTCATGCAGATTTGTTGACAACTTATTCTATAATAATTCTGAAATAAAATAAAACATTAAATGAAAAACTTGAGCTTAAAAACCAAAATTAATTTGAAATGTTGCCTTGGTGACCAAATATGTTTTCAATAAGTTGAAGTGTTAAAATTAAAATAATATATTATAATTTTTTTATTTTTTTTATAAAATATTAAGCAAAAAAACAACTGAACTGCCTCAGTTAGCAAGCAATTGTTGAAAATACTGAAGATAAAAAGTGACAACTGAATATATATATATATATATATATATATATATATAACAAGACAACTCTCGGAAGATGAGTAATGGTTAGCATGGAAATGGTTATGAGAAGATTTTAGCATGGAAATGGTTATGACAGTGTTAATGTATTTGGTTTTGGTGGAATACATCTGCGATGCTGCTGCTTCTGTTGGTTATTGCTGTGTTTGTTGGTTATTGCTGCAGCTGCAAGAAAGTACGGGAACTTGCTTCTGCCAATGCATACGGCGGTACAGGGCTGTGAGTATTTAAGACATACTGCTGCTGCACAAATAGCAGATAAAATAACCCCATCAGTTAATTAATCAATTAATACCCATCAGTCTGGGCCATCTAGAGTTTCATGACTGAACTATACATATATATACACACACACACACACACACACACACACACACACACACACACACACATACATACACACATTATATATATATATATATATTTACTGTATATATTTTATAAATGTAATAATAACATAAATGATTCAGATGTAATATAAATTGATAAAACTAACCTAATTAATAAAAAACTATTAAATATGAAAATATAAACATCTAAGCTCATTTAAAATGTAAATGAATACAATAATATTATATATTAAAAATACTAAATAACACTGGTATGGAGCACAATCTCTGTGACTTTAATACTTCAGTTAGTAGTTTTAGAGGTTTCATCACATCACCATGAACACGAGGACTAGTAATTGTGATACGTAACTAACTAAACAACACTAATAAGGAAGAATTGAACAAACAGGCCTGATTTCAAACCACAGACAGACTCTTGTAAAGCATGAATACTGTGAGTGTCTGTCCGACTTTCCATCTCATACCTTCTGTTTCTCTAGGTTATCTGTGAAGGGCATGTCAGTTCTCTCATACTCTTTCGTGTAAAGCCATTATCTTAGGTTGATGAGTGATGAATGACCTTTGGTCAGGACGGCGCTAGGCTAGCGTGTAAGGAGGGCTGAATTTCTCTAATTCTTCCAGCATCATGAGCACCGCAGAGTGTTTTTATACCATCTCTTTTACGCATCCATCACTCCACTGATGCTGTTTCATGGTTGTAAATATGATGACCGCCGTTATCGTCAGGTAACGCACGATGCTCGTTAACTAGACTGACATATCGCTGATAAAAACTTCAAATAATGCCGTAATCTATCTCATGAAGTATGGGTTGTGGATCTTGGGTCTTAGCCTACGAAGATGATCACTTCACCCTAGAATGCTTGGTTTGGATGTCCTGCTGATTGTATTACCCTAGACCAGCCGATTGCAACTGTCCATCACGGGATGCGAGACTAGCTTCGAAGACTGTTCTCGCCCCTAGTGACAGATTTTAACGGCTGGTCTCATCGTGTAAAAATCAGGGTGAAAGCATCCATACTGCGTATATGCCATCCCAACCCAACTAGAATATTAGGCATTTTTCATGCTGAAAGAGTCTCACGTTAACGCAGCACGTTAACGCGATAACGGCCACCACTAATATATATATATATTTACTGTATATATTTTATAAATGTAATAATAACATAAATGATTCAGATGTAATATAAATTGATAAAACTAACCTAATTAATAAAAAACTATTAAATATGAAAATATAAACATCTAAGCTCATTTAAAATGTAAATGAATACAATAATATTATATATTAAAAATACTAAATAACACTGGTATGGAGCACAATCTCTGTGACTTTAATACTTCAGTTAGTAGTTTTAGAGGTCTCATCACATCACCATGAACACGAGGACTAGTAATTGTGATACGTAACTAACTAAACAACACTAATAAGGAAGAATTGACAAACAGGCCTGATTTCAAACCACAGACAGACTCTTGTAAAGCATGCAATACTGTGGTTCTGTCCTGATTTTCCATCTTCATATCTTCTGTTTCGTCTTTATCTGGTGAAGGGCAGTCATTCTCTCTTACTGCTTTGTGTCTTATAGATGTATCTTAAGTGTTTGTTGTCAGTGTCCTCGTGCAAACCTTGTGGGTGAGAGACGGCGCTTAACCTCAGCATGATGAGGATTGGTGATGATTTCTCTAATTCTCTCCAGCACGTCGTATGAGCACACGCAGGCAGGCTAATTTCACCTCTCATTTTTCCATCCATGACCCACTTCTGTTTCAGAGTGTGTGTGTAAATTAGTGGTGGGCCGTTATCGGCGTTAACGTGCTGCGTTAACGTGAGACTCTTATCGGCGATAAAAAAAATATCGCCGTTAATCTATTCTCAAAGTTGGGTTGGGAGCTGGGTCTATACTACGCAAGCTATGATGACTTTCACCCTGATATTTTAGCGCGGATGTATACCTAGCCGAATTGCACTGTAGGGGGCGAGAACGAGTCTTCGAACTAGAGGCTCGCAGTCCGTGATGGACAGATTGTTAACGGCTGGTCTATGTGGTAATACAATCGGGCAGGACATCCAAACGCTCACCTATCATTCATCAACCTCAAATATGGCTTTTCATCTGAAAGATGTATGTAGTAGCAACTTTACATGGCCGCTCAATATGATGTTAACCTAGAGAAATGTGCGCTATTGAAGTGTTTGTGTGGAAGCGCGTTTGCTGCAGGACAGGCTCCGGTGCGCTCACTTGCTCTTAAAATCTCCATCATTTTTGGTCATACAGATAAAAGTAGCCTAATACATCTTTCGAATCTGTAAAGACTCTACGTTTATTTGTGTGCACTCAGAATAACAACGAAACGTTGCGCTTTTAAGCAAACAGGATGCGCTTTAGGTCTCATGTGAACTTGAAACTCGAATATATCTAAAAATACAGTACATAGAAAAATATATCTATAGAGAGTGAAATGTCTAAAAAAAAAATAGAAGACGTGTGTGTTAGCATGGATGATTTACATGAAATTGAATCTGTGCAACACTGTGCATAAGATGGCTTTCAGTTCAATATAATAACAAAAAACGACATTTTGGGTTTTTATTCAACTAATAAGGTGGGCACGCTGTGATCTGTACTATATTTTTACTGTAATTGACAGTTATCGGCAAAAAAAAAAAAAAAAAAAACAACAACACGGGAGTGGGAGGGAATGGGAGTCATTCTTCCGGGAGTGGAACGGGATTTTCCTCCAGTTTTTTCGTGGGATTGGGACGGGAAGAGATTAAAGTTTGTGATGCATTTTGGAAACAGGAGATGAGCCCCTGGTCTAATGCGCCACCTGGCTTGAGAAACCCGTTCTCAAAGACTTACTTTTAGTCATTATTTGGGTAGAACACATATTCTGAATGCCTTCGGCAGAATTCAAATGAGCCATTTTAATCTAGATTAATCTAGATTAATTCCAAAATTAATCTAGATTAATCTAGATTAAAAAAATTAATCTATGCCCACCTCTAGTGTAAATATATACTTTTATACATGCACACACACTCAAACACATGGATGCCCTGCATTATACATGTGAAACATTTATGTTTCCCTCTGTGGTTGTCAATGGTTTCCAAGCATAGCAGATGACTTCTTCCCACAAAGCCACAGAAGATCCGGATGAAACCCAAGCCTCAGATGCGAGCCAGTTTGATCTGCTCTTAGCATCCGAGAGGCTGTGTGTGTGTGTGTGTGTGTGTGAGTGTGTGGAGAGCGAGGCTGGAGGGAGGAGTGTTTGAGTGCATGACAGCGGGAGAGATCAGGAGAGAGATTGTTCCAGTGCTGGAGGTGATCCTGCGTGGACGCAACGCCTGGATGTGCGCGGGAAAACGCGCTTATTCACGTTTTTATGACTGTTTGCTTTGGCTGTGCCTCTCTGGACCTGTTCTGCCCCGCTGACCACGTCTCTGGAGCGAAGCGGCTCTTCTGTGCTGGAACGAGGAAGCTCAGGCTGGACAATCAGGTAATTCCCAGTTGGATAGTGCATCCGATAAGATACGATAGAAACTATTGCATGCATGTGACTCCCGGGATGCTTGAAAGATGACTTTGGGAAAGTGTTGCAGTTGTGCTGGTGTGCCTTAGCAGGACTGAACTGCAGTATTAGTACATGCAGCGCTTTTGACTTCAGTGTGTGTTTTGCTGTAAATTGTGCCTATAGTGTGTGGGTGGGTGAGTGAGTAAGTGTGTGTGTGTGTGTGCTGTTTTCCTGGTGTGTGGGCCTGCTGAGAGCAAAGGTAGACTCTAACACTAATGCAGGAAGACTGTATAGAGAAAGTGTGAACGGTTCATATGTATGTGTGAACAGTTTGAGCTCAATTAGCCGTTCAGTTTTACTGCACTTTTTGCTGTGATCTTAAGCGGTGTATGATGTGTTTTCCTGAATAGATGTGTGCTGTGCGCATGTTCATACTTTCTTTTTTTTTTAGGGGAGGGACTGTCAAGATCCCAAAAGAAGCACCATACAAGTGATCAATATGACTCTTTTGCTTTATTCCTATTTATATGATAGTTTTGTGTGAGGAACAAGCCCAAATTGAAGTGGTTATTCAGTTATAATCACATGTGCATATGTGCATGGTGTTAGCAACACCAAGGTCATGGGTTTGATTCGTAAGGAATGCATGAACTGATAAAACATATACCTAAAAATGCAATGAAAGCCGTTTGGAAAAAAAGCATCTGCCAAATGCATAATGTAAATATTTAAACGTATGCTCATATTTGTGCCAGGGTTACATTAATGACATGAAGTTGAAGCTGAAATGCAGTGCAGAATGAGAATGGTTTTTCCGAGCTGTGAATCTGAGATTATTAGTCAGTATGCTCTGAAGTTTGGTGAAGTCATGTGATGCTTTGGTTTTCTCAAAAAGCATCATGTGACTTCAGTAGTCAGTCATATGAAAGCTGTGTGATATTGTAAAGACTCTTTTATGGTCGTAACCTGGACCTGGTTATCTTTCATTGTATGCAAAAGAGCCACGCTTGACTCCCTTTTAAAAAACCTGTCTGTCTTCGTTTGTCACATGCTCCGAAAACAGCACATGTCAGCCATCAGAGATTCAGTCAGACCTGTTGCACTGTCACTTCCTGTTTTCTAGTGCCTTCCATTAATATCTGAAATATTACCCGTCCATCCGTCCGTCACGTTTAGGATTTGTGCACTGATGGTTGTGTTTTAGTGGAGTTTCTCTGCATGTGTGTGCTTTTCTTTTTTCCAGCACTTACTCTCATTCTCGTGTCCTGAGCTCTTTCCCAGCAGCATTTGCGTTCTGTCTCTCCTCGTCCCAGTTTTCTCTCGTACTCTTTCTCTCTTCTAGAGCGCTGACCTCCAGTATGTTGTCAAACGAGGTCACGGGTGTGGGTTTCCTCCTCGTTTGGTTCCTTCTCTAAAGCTTCTGCTGATTATTTGGGCTGGCCATGCGTGACTTCCTGTGTAAACGTCACTCTGAGTTATCTTGTACCAGTTTCACGCTGTTCATACTTTAATTTGGATTAGCAATTAATTGCCAGTTTTGATATTTAACACTGTATATGTATAAAATCTCAATGTATGTATTTTTTTTGCATATGTAGGATGTTTATTACAACAATTAAGCATGTTACAATCATGCTGTAGTTGTTTACTGAATATTAGTGTACATTTTGGCATGTAAATCCAAAGGCTTTTAAAGTGTATTAAAAAAATGGTGCATGCTGGATTATGTTTGAAACTAAACCGTGCATGAATATTTAATGGCATAAGCATTGAGGCAGTAAGCGGTAATGGAATATCATTGGTTGTGTGCTTCTGAAAGACAAATCTAGCAATGCATTGAGTCACACTCTTCACTTTTGGCACCATAAAAGCACAACTAACTAGCTCTGAGTCAGAGTTTCTTAACCCAGAGCTGAACGTGGCCTTTTACCCGGGTATAAGTGAAGACTTTATCTCCACGTTAAGCAATCTATGAAAAACCCTTGATTATCCTCAAACACACAGAACATGTTGATTATGCATTAGTATTCAAGGAAGTGATTCGGTTTTGATTCTCCACCCTTCGGTTTATTAATGATCAGCTGAGTTTCCTCCATTTGTTCAGTGCAGGAGATCTATGAGCTTCACATGCGCTTGAGTGCTTTTTGTAGGACAACATGGTGATAATTTTAGCATCACTGGTCACCGGTGTGCTTAGTGCCTTTTCTCTTCATGTTGATGAATACTGTAACGCACCTGTATTTTTCTGAAATGCGTCCGTGCATCGGTATCGTTTTGACAGTGTATGTGGCTTTCGTAAGAGCAGCGGGAGGTGTTCTCACTAAATTACTGGACGTAAGAGGTTCCTGTTCCTGAATGTGACATGGTTTACTATATTAATGTTTTTTTTAAACAATCAGAGGTGTGCTTTAATATTTAATAAGTGATTAGACTTATGATTAAGTTCCACAGACTTAATTGAAGAAGAGGCTTTAACCAAATCTAGAGAATTTGCAACCATCAAATTTAGCATTGTGGAGCAAAAGTTTAGGGTCAGAAAGATTATTTTTTAAATAACTGAACACAGCGAGGAAGCATTAAATTGATATTTGTAATGTTACAAAAGATAAATTCTGTTCTTTTGGACGTTCGATGCATCAGTAATCCTGTAAAACTTAAATGCATCAGTTTCTGCAAACATACGAAGCAGCACAACTGTTTTTAACATTGATAATAATCAGAAATATTTCTTGAGTATCAAATCAGAATATTATAATTATTTCTGAAGATCATGTGACACTGAAGACTGGAGGAATGATGCTGAAAATACAGCTGCACATCACAGAAATAAATTATATATTAAAATATATTCATATAGAAAACAGTTGATTTCAATTGAAATAATATTTCTGTTTTTACAGTTTTATTTATTTATTTTAAAAAAGCACCCTTTGTGAGCAGGCAAGATTTCTTTCCAGAACAAATAAATCCCATCGACCCCAAACTTTTGAATTGATTTAATATTATTGGGTTGTTTAGTACTGTTTTTGTACTGTATTCGAATGTATTGGCTTAACAAATGCAATGTATGATTGATCTATTTTCACAGTGATACGCACCATTCATGATCTCTGTCACCACGGCTTTTTAGCAGGTGTGAAATGGAATAGAAATCTCTTTTGTGTTTTTCTCAAGAGCCCAATCTCACACTGAGCTCCAGGGAAAGCAGAAAAGACCACCAACACTCGGTTTAATTGTGCGTTATCTGCGCTGTCATTCTTTTCTAATGGAGCGATGGCCGGCGAGAGACACAAAGAGAGTCAGAGACATGAAGGGACCGATGCCGGACCTGGTTGCTCCACTTCTTTTTAACGGGTTATAAAAGTGGGACAGTCTGTTCCATGGAAGTTCTCCAATTAAAGTTTCTGGGGACCAATTCACTGCAAATATATCTATATTCACCCTGTCCTACATAGGAGGGGGCGGTGCTCTATGTATGTGAGAGAATGAAGTACAATACGACAGGAGGCGTGTGTAAAAGGGTTTCTTCTCACAAAAAAAGGGAGCGCGTGAGCTGAATGGACACTTGGACAAAACCCATGTGGAAAAAGTGCTATTGTCACCCAATACTGGTTCTGTTGGACTCGCATGCGTTTCTTTGCTGTATAGTATTGTTTGACAGGCCTCGTCTTGTGTCCGGTGTCTGCAGTCTCTTTGCTGGTTTCGTATCACCGCTCTTCACGCTTTGTCCTTGGGCTGCTGGTTTCTGTGTGGCGCCTGCGTTACTCTCTCTGAATCGTCTCTAGAGAGTGAAATGAGGCCAGTGCTCTATTTTTCCCCACCTGCCCCAGTCAACTGCCAATTATACAGCAGAGAGCTAATCAGGCGAGCCAGAAACACTTCTCTGCTTTCTCATTGGTCAGGTTTTATTAGCTGCTGAGTATGAGGGGATTCATGCATGTGCTTGACGTGTCTTCTTACATGTCATTTATGGTTGGAGAATATTCAACAAACTTTCTACAAAGCGCAAAATAGTTCAATATAACAAAGCAGGGCTGGATTTCTACATGCATGCACTTCTGCAGTGTCCAGCACATGTTGTGTTTTGGATGCTGTGTTCATTTTGTTTAGTTTTTGTGTTTAACAAATTTATGCAATATTTTGTTACTTTCTGGTGAAAATTCTTCCTTTATGGAAACGGGACAAAGTCAGATTGTGAGATATGAAATTGCACGTGTGAAAAATAGTCACAATGATTTTTTTTTTTTTCTTGTAATTGAGACCATTTTCCACAACTTCATAGTTCACGATGTGAGACAGAAACTAGCTTCCATACTTTCTTTATCTATCTACACATATGGATTTACTGACATTTAATTACTAACTGATATTTAAAGTATCTAAATATTTAGTTATTATTTAAAATGAATATATAGATATAATCAAATTCTCTTTGTGTGTTGGTGTTTCCACCAGGATACTTAACGAACTTAACCAGTGAGACGTCCCTGTTTTCAGTGACCCTGATTAACTCCAGACTCAGTGGAAACCTGAATCAGAAACTCTTGATGTAGAGCTTTATTTCAACATCGCTGTATTTTTATTGATTTGGAGAGCTTATGAAGGAGACCATCTGTGTCTCGCTGGCCTGCTTCACTCTTGAATTGGCACCAGTGTAACCAGTCAGGTTTGCTAACAGCTTGTTTTAAAGAGTCCATATATTAGTCTGAACATCAGACACCACACAGTCTCGCTCTGACCGGCCGATGTATATTTCACACTTAAAATGGGGAAACACTTACTTTAGCAATCTGATTGTTATTTTTATAAATCAAAGGTTTTAATCAGTCCGTCTGGAAACGAAACTGTGTTCACAAGGTACTGGATTGATTCAGCGGGTGTTTTCTGGATGAATAGTCACTGGATTTACCAAAGTTTAGCAGGTTAGTGGCGTCAGATCTTTGAATGATATTCAGAGTTTTGTTTAAAGCAGGTAAACTAGATGCACAGATATCAGTGAAATATTCAGTATTTCTCGCTTTTTTGTGGTGGTTTCTGTATAAACCATCACAGAAGCATAATTTGCATTTTCTTTTAACACCTGTCTATCATTGAGGTAATCTATTTCTGATAAATCACACACTAATACTTTAATTTAGTCATAAGAGATCTGAAAATTCAATGCATTTTTGAAGAATGTGCTGAATTTGAATACAGAGATATATAACGATAAATAATATCCATAATATAAAGATCCAAAATATCTGTGTATTATCCAAAATATATCTTATTATTTGGATACATTTATTTATTTAGTATGAAATAAATTGTAGATAAAGATCTTAAATGTTACTATTTAGATAATGTTATCCAAAGCTAAATTATTAAAACCCCAAATGATATATTACATTTAACATATATTAAATTAAAGCATAGAAATGTCGAGATAAAAATAGTATTCCAGAAGTCATTGTAACTAGTTCAGTATTTGCAGTGGGTGAATGTGCACTTGATGAACCACGAAACAGGTTGTGATATTGAAGGTAAATACGCATCGAAAGCTGTGCCACGAGCCGTCAGTAATGAGGTGACCTCTGGAGGTTTAATGGACACGTCACTGACGTCAGCGTCTCTTTACAGTATTTACTGTAGACGAGCAGATATCTGGTGCATGTGCAGTTATGCTGTTTAAGGCATGTGTGTAGAATAAAGGGGAAGCATAAACATGCTGACTGAAAAATGATATCAATAAATCCAGTGAGTCAGTGTCCCTCTTGTGTGCAATTAAACAGCAATATAATCAGCAGAAATGCAGAGGGCTGATGCTTCACAAAGCTACAGGACAGTGACCCAGATGCAACGGATGCAATCTGCAAGTCAACTTGATTTATTTGTATAGCACTTCAATCACACATGCTCAGTGTTAAGACGTTACCTCAAATATCCAGTATTTGTCTTATGCTGTCTAAAGTTTCGGTGTGATTGAATTCAAATTTAAGATCAAATAATATCTGTTTTATCAGTGGGTTGTGGGTAAAAATGAATATGCAAGACACCACATACAAGATGTTATCATGGCTTGGAGCAATTGCAACACTTATTATGAAATCAAGACCGATTAAATAGAAAAATAAAATCTTTGAACATGATTTCATTTAAGTACTTGGGACTGTTTTGCTTGCTGGTCAATGGATTTTAGTGAACAGGATTTAAAAGGTGCTGTATGTAATTTCTTTGACTGTACTAAAGTATACAAATCCCATAATATGTTTGCAGGTAATTATATGCTACAACCAGTTACTCTGCTTTGAAATGTGGTTTCCGTGTTGTATGTCTGTATTTATTTTGGTCTGAGTGACTGATCACTAGAGATCGACCGATATATCGGTTTACCGATATTTTTCCCGATATTTAAGCATTTTACCATAATCGGTTATCGGTTTTGTAAAAAAATAAAATCGGTTTTAAATTCTTTTTTCTTTTTTTACATACATAATTATACAGAGTATAACCAGCAGTGAAATTTTGTTCTCTGCATTTGACCCATCCAAGTGCACACACACCTGGAGCAGTGGACACACACTCACACATACTTGGAGCAGTGGACACACACACACACACACACACACACACACACCTGGAGCAGTGGACACACACACACACACACACACACACACACACACACACCTGGAGCAGTGTTCACTCAGGAGAAGCTCCGGCACGACCACCGCATGTAACTTTGAACAAGAGTCACTCGTTTGAAACGCGCTAAATTATATTAACATTTACTATAGAACCATTATTTCGCCAATAAACATCTAAATAAATACATCTCTATCTAAATTAATGATTTATTTTCTCCACAAGCGATCGCAGTTTGAGTATAGTTCTGTGTAAATAGATAAACCGCTGTCAGCAGTTTTCATAATCTAGACAAAAACATTTTAATAATTCTGATAAAACATGCCAGTTAAGAAATGCAATAAAATACGATGTTTTGTTTATTATAGCTTATTTCAATATTCCAGAGAATATTATTCAGTGAATTATTCTTCACTCTTTAGTCTATTAAACAGCGTTTAAACCTAAAACTGTAGTTTAAATGAAGTTTATATGACTTCTGTCCTTTATTTTCTACATTTGAATACATTAGACATTATTTTGCTTACTGTTAAATGTTAATATCAGTGTTGTTGATGATGCTTTTTATAAATAAAATGTTTTTATTGTTGTAATTTGAAGATTAAATTGTACATGAAAGAATGTAAATTTCAACAGTTGTTTGTTGTTGTTAAGATGACTGAAAGTGAAGAATGGACTTCACTCTGTTATTTATTTACTTTATAACAGTAAATAAATATCGGTTCTGAATATCGGTTATCGGGTACATAAACATGCAAATAATCGTTATCGGTATCGGTTATAAAAACTCAATATCGGTCGATCACTACTGATCACTGCCAATTTATCCAATAGTTTTTCAATACACTGGGTTGCCCACAGCACGCATGAAAGCCAGTAAATGAACTGCGTCAGAGATTCTACCCGACCTAAAAACCTCTGCATCCATCTAACAAACTCTATGACCAGAGGAATATTAAAACACTGATCAATCAGCTCTTCAACTTCAAAAGACATACCACCAAATAAACAGCTGCAGACCGCCTTTATGCTACAGGGATAATTATGGCACTCTTTTGAAAGAAAAAATGTAGATTTTCCTCCTCCTCAGACTTCACGTTCATGAGGGTGGCAAGATTGAGGACATGAAACAGGAACAAGCACAATTGATGGGTGACAAGCCTTGCACCGTAAGTCAGGGGTCACCACACTTGATCCTGGAGGGCCCGTGTCCTGCAGAGTTTAGCTCCAACTTGCCTCAACACACCTGCCTTGAAGTTTCAAGTATACTGAGCAAGAGCTTGATCTGCTGTTTCAGGTGTGTTTGATAAGGAACAAGTTTGTAAGGCTTGTCGGCCATCGATTGAGCTTGTTCCTGTTTCATGTCCTCAATTTTTTGTCTTTCAAAAGAGTACCACAATTATCCCCGTATATAGCATAAAGGGAGCTGTTTATTTTTGTTGCATGTCTTTTCAGGCTCACAAAGGGTTGGTGAAGTTTAACAGTAGCAAGCTAAGAACAGTGAGCACACTGTTGCAACAGAGAACACTTTTTCCTATTGCTTGGATACAATACACACGAGCCAAAGATCTTTAGTTCATTGAACTAAAATCACCGGTTCAAAATAACACAACTTAACATTAAAGTATTAATATTTCAAAATGCAGCTCATGCATTACATCTGAATTGAGTGTCTATTAATTTCATTACAATAATCTGCTCACAATGATAAGTAACCGTTGCATTACTCTTGAAGCATAGTTTTATGAAAAATGTTGAACAACATTACGAAAGTGAAGCAACTGAGGACTGAGTATGTTCAGGTATGATCAGTTTCAAGATGCCTGTTGTTGGGCGAGAGAAAAAAGCCCCAAATTCTGTATCATTGTTATCAGTATTTGTTTTTCCATCAGTAAATGTCTTTTTAGAGGGTGATAGAGCTGAAGCTGATGAAAACCATTCATATTTTGGGATGAGGCAGGCCAAGAGATGGAGGAGAGTTTGAGGGCCCAGCGGTTGAGAGGGACCCGGATGTTCTCTAGGGGCCTGACCCCCCCCCACTGAATGGGGCCCATAGCAAAATCAGTGTAATGGGCCCAGACTCCTAGCGACAGCACTGAGAGCAATCACGGCCCATCCACAGTTTATCACCACATACTCCCCTTTCCTAACTGTAACCCGACTGAAGAGTGTTTCTCCTCTTAGGCTCCTCACAAACAAGCCCCTCTTCTCCAGGCCATAGATTATCCCTGCAACGACCAATGCCAGGCCTGTATTTGCCATACCAGAAGATTTTTTCCAAGATCTTTAGCTAATGAAATCTATTATTCATTATGATGTGGATGAGAACCTGTGGCCAAATCCACAAGACAGGGTTGATAAAAACACAGAAGTGCAGTGAGGGACACTCTAGTGGACATTTTACTGTAGTTTTATCTTTTAATTGCTCTTATATAATGTTTTTGTTTATTATTTAACCTGTTGCGAGTTGATTATATCATAAATAATTTTCAAATTTTGTTTAATGATTCCAGTGTCTGTATTTTTCTCTCTAGTTTATTACGATAATGTATGAACATGTAGAACATAATGAAAGCTGCATCATGTGTTTTAAACAGAGGTGGAAAGTAACGAATTACATTTACTTGCGTTACTGTAATTGAGTAGCTTTTTTGTGTACTTGTACTTTTTTAAGTAATTTTTTCAATCTGTAATTTTACTTTTACTTAAGTATATTTTGTGTGAAGTATTGTACTTCGCTACATTTTAAAACACATTCGTTACTGAGTAAAAAAAATCGCTCCGTGGAAACAACTGCAGTAAATAATGCGCAGAAGAAGAAACTGGCGCTAAAATCACAAGAAAGATGCAGACGGACAAGACAGACGTTATGGTACAGACCCAGCTGAAAACCAGACCCCGTCGTACTCTGCTGAAGTTGAACTCAAAGGAAATGAAGTGAATCCCTGGCCATATATTCATGCTCTAATATGCAGTGTAAGCTGTGTTTGCCTCTGGAGACCGAACTAGCAGCTTATAAATATATCGACATCGCCCTTCGCAAGCATGTAGAGATAAGGTAAATACTTGCATTGTTGCATTGGTGGTTAAAATTGTTTTAAGGTTTAGTTTAACAAAAGGTTTTGCACAAATGAGCCAAAAAGACAGTGGTGCAGGGTGTGCAATATCATCTGAGATAATATAGTAATTTATGTTTTAACGATGTGCGATTTGACATTATCAGTATTTTGCCAAAAACCAAACAAATCACTCTAAACAGTGTGCCGTGAAATCTAGTAACGTTAGATTAGACTAATCTGCGTGCATTTGGAGTGCTTTCTTTCACTGCGTGATTCAGTCTGTTAAAATGCGTTTAGAATGATCACAAAACTGAAGATATAGAAGCAGAACATTTATATAATTTAATATAGAAAGTCAACATCACATGAAGAATGCCGTTTTTCTCAAAAAATCACCATGATTAGGCCTGTAGTTTTGCTTTTTACAACAGTTCAAAAAACAAGAAGTTAATTAAGAGACTTGCGTTTTAGACACCATATTGCCTGTTTTTGCTCTATTTCGACAACAAAAATTATACCAAACACAGCCACCATAGCACAGTTTTGCGTCTCTGACTCTGAGCAATGACGTGTTTCATTCCTTGAATTAACCGTTTAAATGATTCTGTTCAATCGCAATGACTCACTTATCAGTGACTTGCTGACACCTACTGGTGGTTCTAATTTAACATTTAAAGTATCTTTTGATTTATTTATTTTTTTTATTTCAAATGACTATTTAACATTTGTGACCCTGGCATGGAGCACAAAACCAGTCTTAAGTCGCTGGGGTATATTTGTAGCAATAGCCAACAATACATTGTATGGGTTAAAATGATACATTTTTCTTTACATATTAAGTAAAGATCATGTTCCATTAATATATTTTGTAAATTTCCTACTGTAAATATATCAAAACTAAGAGCTTAATTTGAACAACTTTAAAGGAGATTTTCTCAATATTTGGATTGTTTGCTCCCTCAGATTCCAGATTTTCAAATATTGTCCGATCATAACAAACCATACATCAATGGAAATATGATTTATTCAGCTTTCAGATGATGTATAAATCGCAATTTAGGAAAATGGACCCTTATGGTTTTGTGGTTCAGGGTCACATTTTATGTCTTATTTATCAAAACATTATTTCTGCATTTGTAACTGCAGGCTAAATGCATTCATGTCAGTGTGTAAATACATCTATGCCACTTCAGATGAAGCTTCTGTGTTTCCTCTGCATCGCAAAGATGCATTTTGTTGATACTGATTTAATTTGCCTGGTAACAGCCCAAATGCCTTATTATTCTAATTAACCGATTCCTTTAATTAAAAACACCTAGTTTGAGATTTATAGGCCTATCCCAGGTGTGTCAAACTCAGTTCCTGGAGGGCTGCAGCCCTAAAGAGTTTAGTTCCAACCCTGCTCCAACACACACACCATGTAGTTTTCAAATAAGCCTAAATGATTAGTTTAGCTGTATCAGATGTGTTTAATTAGGGTAATATCTACACTGTGTAGGGCTGTGGCCCTCCAGGAACTGAGTTTGACACCTTTGGTCTATCCCATTTTCTCCTCCCTCCCATTGTTAAAATGTAAAAAGTACTTTTTACTCTGAGTATATTTTAAATGAGCTACTTTTTACTTTTACTTGAGTATATTTTTAGACTGGTACTTTTACTTGTACTTAAGTAAAATTTCAGTAATGTAATGGTACTTTTACTTGAGTAGAATATTTTTGTACTCTTTCCACCTCTGGTTTTAAACAACTATATTTAATGATTGTACTAACAACTAAGCAGTGAAACTATGGGTATATTATGTGTGGGTGATCTAAAGTAATGTTCCTATGATATTTCATAATTAGTATTTTGAACAAATGTTTCTGCAAATGCAATGCTTCTTTAAAGATATGAACGCAATATGGAAAGTTTTTAACATTGTACAGCCTGTGTTACAAATAATGACTGTTTTGAGTTTTGTGTCTAGAGTTTTGAAAAATTACACGAAGGTTCAGTTATTAGTCTAAAAATTATTGTAAAAAACTGTAAATCACACTGCAATTTAGCCTAAATTCAACTCTCAGTCTTCCACAAATTGAATCCAGTGGAGAAACAGCAGGAGTTTGTTATTTTTAGAAATAAATTGTGGGTAAAGTCCCACACACTTCTTAGCTTGCAGATCTGTATTAAATTACAGGTTTCTGAAGCCTTCTCTGACTACAGTGTGCTGTTATTGTTTAAGTATTTGCAGTGTTGTTACCAGGGTGTTGCTATGCATTTACAAAAGTGTTCTGAGTTGTTTCTAGTGCTTTGCCATGTTTTCTAAGTGTCTGTTAGTCCACTGCTAAGGTTTTTGGGTGGTTAGTGCATTGCCGTGGTGTTTTGAATGGTTGTTGGGGTGTTTCTAGGGTGTTCTGAGTGGTTGTTAGTGCTTTACTAGGGTGTTGAGTTGTTGTTAGGGTGATTGAGTGGTTGTTAGGGTGTTTCTAGGGTGACTGAGTGGTTAGTGCATTGCCGCAGTGTTTTGAATGGTTGTTGGGGTGTTTCTAGGGTGTTCTGAGTGGTTGTTAGTGCTTTACTAGGGTGTTGAGTTGTTGTTAGGGTGATTGAGTGGTTGTTAGGGTGTTTCCAGGGTGACTGAGTGGTTAGTGCATTGCTGCTGTGTTTTGAATTGTTGTTGGGGTGTTTCTAGGGTGTTCTGAGTGATTGTTAGTACATTGCTAGAGTGTTGAGTTGTTGTTAGTGCTTTACTAGGGTGTTGAGTGGTTTTTAGTGCATTGCTAGGGTGTTGATTGGTTGTTAGGGTGTTTCTATGATGTTAAGTGGTTGTTAGGGTGTTTCTATGATGTTAAGTGGTTGTTAGGGTGTTTCTAGGGTGTTGAGTGTTTGTTAGGATGTTTATAGGGTGGTTGTTAGTGTGTTGCTGGGGTGTTGAGTGGTTGTTAGGGTGTCTCTGGGGTGTCGAGTGGTTGTTAGGTGTTTCTAGGGTGTTGAGTGGTTGTTAGGTGTTTCTAGGGTGTTGAGTGGTTGTTAGTGTGTTGCTAGGGTGTCGATTGGTTGTTAGGTGTTTCTAGGGTGTTGATTGGTTGTTAGTGCATTGCCAGGGTGTTGAGTGGTTGTTAGTGTGTTGCTAGGGTGTTGAGTGGTTGTTAGGGTGTTTCTAGGGTGTCAAACGGTTAGGTGTTTCTAGGGTGTTGAGTGGTTGTTAGGGTGTTTCTAGGGTGTCAAACGGTTAGGTGTTTCTAGGGTGTTGAGTGGTTGTTAGGGTGTCTCTGGGTTGTCGAGTGGTTGTTAGGTGTTTCTAGGGTGTTGAGTGGTTGTTAGGGTGTTTTTAGGGTGTTGAGTGGTTGTTAGGGTGTTTCTAGGGTGTCAAACGGTTAGGTGTTGCTAGGGTGTTGAGTGGTTGTTAGGGTGTTTTTAGGGTGTTGAGTGGTTGTTAGGTGTTTCTAGGGTGTTGAGTGGTTGTTAGTGTGTTGCTAGGGTGTTGAGTGGTTGTTAGTGTGTTGCTAGGGTGTTGAGTGGTTGTTAGGGTGTTTCTAGGGTGTTGAGTGGTTGTTAGGGTGTTTCTAGCGTGTTGAGTGGTTGTTAGTGCGTTGCTGTTGTTTCTTACTGGTCCAAGTCAAGATATGTTCTGGTTTCTATAGGTGTGCCTTTATAATGACTGTTTATGGAATTTGAATTTATTTTAATATCAGTAAAATGAAATGCATCACTGATTATTTTATGTTTCTTGTATTTTTCAGTCTGTTTAACATTACGCTGTACGTCGATAAGCAGCATGACTCGGCGCCATGACATCAACACTGCTTGCTGACACGGTGCAGCGAAGGATGCTGGGAAACACCAAGCGTTTTTTTGGCAGCGCCGAAGACAAAGAGGGTGAGGATGAGGAAGACGAGGAGGAGCGATGGCAGAGATTGAAACAAAATGGGATGATCGATATGGGAGACAAGGAACACCAGAAACGGGCCGGACGCAAGACGGATGGATCCAAACCGGCGGCCGTTGTGATTGGATGGCAGAGAGGAGAGAGGCAGCCCAGGGCCGTTAACTCCGCCCAAAGAGGAATCCCGCATTTACCCAGTCAGCCGACTCTTTATCATCAGACAACCAATCAGCCGCTGTATCACCCGGTCCTGACCAATCAGCAGGCCCGGCGGCGTCTGATGGAGCGCAGCATGACCACGGTGGAAGACTCGCAGTTTGCCGTGATTGTGTTCCGCATCGGCATCCCTGACATCAAACAAACGGTCTGTGCGTTTCTCTTCACACACATTCACATGCACTCGCAATGTGTGCTAGCGATTGGCCGACTGACATTTTGACGAATCCTCTACTCCATCACTTTTTTAATTTTGCAGCTACAGATATGGTACAGATATTTGCTTCTGCCAATAACAATAATATGGCACCATAATTATCGTTATAAATTGATTTATATATATATATATTATCGTTATTAATTGATTTAATTTGATAAATTAATATGATTTTTTTTATAATAACTGTTAAATAAATAGAAATAACAATTTAAAATTTATTATACTATTTTTAATTTTTTTATATTTGTTGTGTAATTTTTATTTTTGTTCAAATAAATATAAATAAATATTCATCATTTATATTTTATTTTTGTATTTGTAGATTTTTATAATTATTGTCAAATAAATAGAAATAAAATAATTTTGAATATATTCTATTATTAATAATATTTTAGTTTTTGTATTTGTGGTGTAATTTGTATTGTTTTTAATTGTTTATTAAAACATACAAATAAAATCCTTTAAAAAACAGGTTCTATTATTATTGCTATTAATATTAATAATATTTAGTTGCAGTTCAATGCTTTTAGTTATTGTTGTTAAATTAGTATAAATAAAATCATTTTAAATGGACATATTAATCATTAATAATAATAATTCTTAATATTTTATTTGTATATACGTTTTTTGTTATTATGTAAAATATATATAAATAAAATAATTTAAAACTGGTTCTATTATTATTGTTATTATTAATTATATATTGTTATTATTATTTATACATTTTTCATTTATTTGTAGTGATTTTTTAGTTATTGTGTCAAACAAATGAAATAAAAATAGTAATGAATAATATTATGAAGAAATAATGTCACATCTTTTCTACATATTGCTAATTTGTCACTTAGTGTTGTACAAAATTGTTAAATCTGTAATGATCGTTCGACGCATGCTGATGACACACAGAGTGAACGGAGACTTCAGCTGAAGTCTTCTGCTTCTCAGATGTTTCTCCTGCGAACTCTCACGTGTCTCCTCGAGAGTTTCAGGAGAGATCTCAACAATGTCTCGGACTGTGCTCACATTTACCAAAACACCAAGAAAGTCCGATATCTCTCGAAATGAATGCAAACATCGCTTTCGTAAGATCTGATGCTCACGCGTCATTCCTAAACACACACACACACACTGTTACAACAGTAAATGTTTCTAACGAGCTTCTGAAATCTTCAAAGAAACACACACACTTTAATATTCTCTCGATCTGTTGTGTCTCCCAAGATTATCGTGGGAAGGATCGAGACATTAAAGAAAATTAAAAAATAAATTAATTCAGGGGGAGAAAAGGGGAACATGGGACTCCGTAATGAAGGAATATCTACTGCGTTTTGTATAGTGGTGTGTGTCGAGCTATTCGGGGGAGATTTTAAATAAACACACACACACAGCTTGAGTGATTTGTGTGGGAGCTCTGACCTGATTTAATGTCAAAATCGCTCTCATCTAAACTCATCTCAACTCCTGACTCGATTAGCAGCTCACTTTAACGCGCTCAATTACCAATCCCCAGATAAAGCTGCATGTTATGAGGTTTGGTGTTGGATTTTAATATGCAGGATGGTTTATGGTTTACAGTACGCCAGAAGCCTGTTTTAAAGCTTTTGAAAGGGCTTGTAAAAGTGATTGATTAAGTTCTAATGCAAACGACACAGAAATGTGTTATCATATACATATTCAACAGGTGTCATTAGGATTTATATATACAACATGTTTCAGGTTCAATATAATCTTTGACATGTTATTGTTCACCACAGAAAATTATTGTAACATATATTTACAGAAATGGGTTTGTGTCATTTTAATAATTTTAAATATAACATTTATTTTCTATATTTAAATGAATGTTTTTTTATCACAGAAAATGATTTACAGTAATGTATTTTTGTCATTTTATTATAATATTTAATATTCAATCATATTTATTTGTAGTATCTGACATTGTATTTTCTTCTTATTATATTTATTGTTTCTTGTATTTTCTGTTTTCACTTTAATTTAGCAGTGTTTTTGTAATTTGTTTGTTTTTTAAATATGTTACAAAATATTTAAAATATGACTAAATATTTATATATATTTCAATATTTAATTTTACAGATTAAAAGAAAATGGTTTTAGTGTTTAAATTGATGCTTTACTTCAACTATATGAAAATAAGAAATGTTGCCTTGGCAAATAGCTAAAATAGTTTTTCATATTTTAATTTAGTTAACATTTATTTGTTTCATGTGTAACAATTGATTTTTTTTATGCATTTACAATGACACTTTCTTCTTGTAAACCTCCAGAATGTCTTTTCAGTAGACATGAATTGTAAATACATTACTAACATGACTTATGAGTCTGTGGAGAACGACGGCGCATCACAGATGCCGTCAATAACGCTGAAAGTTATTCTGAACTAAATCCAGTTCAATCTGTTGTTCTTATGAACCTGTTTCTCTCTCTCCGTCTGTAGAAGTGTTTGCGGTTTGATCCCGATTCCAGCGTTTGGAGCGCGAAGCAGCAGATTATTTGTTCTCTCGGCGAGTCGTTGTGGGACGTTTATAATTACGGCCTCTTCCAGCCAGCTGGAGACGGACGAGATGCCAAGTTCCTGGAGGAGGAGCGCTTGCTTCGAGAGTTCGGCCAGTCCCTGGAGAAGGGAGTGCCCTACCTGGAGGTGCTGTGGAGGATATGACATCACAGGCTCACAAACACTACACAACACCACAGAATGCTGCTAAACCTCATAACGAAAAACATTCCCTCCATTTAGACCTGTTTCAAATAATTAGACAAGTCATTTAACACTTGTTGAGCCCATAGGGGCAAGTTGTCACAATAGGAACATTGACCGCTGAGAAGAATAGCTGGTAACACTTTACAATAAGGTTTCATTTGTTATAATACATACTAACAAAAGTATTGATTAATCTTAGTTGATCTTAATTTCAACATTTACTAATACATTTATACAATCAAAAGTTATATCTTTTACTATTTTATCATATCTGTATATATATATTTTAATATGAATATGCATAGGACCTGAACTAACATTAACAATGAATACTTATTAAACACTGTAACAAATGTATTGCTAATTTTTGTTATTATTTCATGCACTGACATAAAATAATGGGACCTTATTGTATGAAAAATGAATTGCGAAATGTTATAACTTATTTCTGTTTAAACAACTTATTTATTTTCCACAACTTATTTATGTTTAAAGTGTAGATAATGGTTTTAATGGCATTACAGCACAAATCAAACATAAAATAAAAATCAGGACACAGCAATAATGAACTTAACCATTGTTTTGGCTTTCAGAAACTGCATTTAGTAAATGTGGTGTTAATGAATATAAAAACACATAAAACACATGCCACAACTTTCCCTAACCTGACATTTATGAAAACTTTTCTTGAGTAAAAAGCTCAGCCTTTCTGTTCATATCTGCTTTAACTCTATACTTGACTCTTGTCTAGATGTGACACTTTTATTCTCATTTTAAGATTGAAATAGTTGCATTACTCTGGTATGTTTCCTCAGGTATTAATACGATCTGTTTATTTGTATTGTGTTTATTTTGAACAGTCCTTTACTCCTGCATGATGATGCAGATTGAATCAAACAGAACCGCTTGATTCTCAGTACTTGTAAAGCTTTGAGCACTTCTTCCTCTCTTCCTGATGTCTTTAACACACAGTTCAGATACAAGACGCGGGTCTACAAACAGACCAACCTGGATGAGAAACAACTAGCGAAGCTCCACACCAAGGTAAAGACATTAGATGCTAAAACAGACCGTGTGTAATTGAAGAACAGGTCTTTAGGGGAAGGTGGATGTGTTTTACAGGAAGGAGGTGAAGTGTCTGTGTGTGTCTCCCTCTACAGGCCAATATGAAGAAGTTCCTGGATTATGTTCATGCTGGAGCGGTGGAGAAGTTAGGTAAAGCTCTGGAGAAAGGACTGGACCCTAACTACCACGACACGGAGAGCGGAGGTGAGACTGTGAAGGCGCAGGAGTCTCCATGCTACTTTTCAAAATACACCGCTTGCAGAAAACTGACTTTAGTTTTTTCTTCATTTGTCAACATTACTTAACTACATTAGTTAACATGACCGAAACAAAGAAAATACTTTTAAACCATTTCTTAATCTTAGTTCATGATAACTTCAGCTGTTACTAAAACATTATTAAGATAAGATATGTTGTACCTGTTAATAGTTTTTAATGGACCTGAGTTAACACGAGCTAACGATGGAACAGGTTTATTAACTAATATTAACAAAGATTATTAAATGTGTTCACAAATGTACTGCTTATTGTAAGTTAATGTTGAATACATTAACTAACATTATCTAATATGACCTTATTGCAAGGTGTAAAATGAACATTAACTTACATAAAATAAATAAATAAATATATATATATAATATTTTATTTCAGTTAGCTGCCAAAGCAACATTTCAAATTTTTTGATTAAAATACTAAAATAGCTAAAACTGAGTAAAGTAAAAAAGACTAATGAATAAAATAAAAAAACATTTTCTGTTTTCACTTTCATTCTAGTGAAAGTTTTAATATTTTTTGTGTTTTGTCGTATAAAAAAAACTATATTAAAAATGACAAAAAAAACATACAACACAATTACTAAAACTTTAACAAAGATTTAAGTGAAAACAGAAAATATAAAAATAAAATTTTATTCAAAATATTTACCAAAGCTGTACTAGTATAGCATTGCTACTGAAATAGCTCTGGCCTGGAGGTTAGATCTGTTTTTTAGTCATGTTATAGTAGATGTAGATTGAACGAAGAACATGTTTACACCTTTGACATTTTCAGTTCAGATGAGCGTCATTGTGTGGCTAATATTTCCCTGTCAGTTAGACTCAAAGCTCATTATGTTCATGCTTTTTCATTCAAAGGATGCTTTTTATTGACGTTCTGGAATAAGCAGGAGTTCAGTATTTAGCGTGCAGGTGCTATGATGTCATCACAGTTTCGCCGCAGCTCATTGGTCAGTTGTAATTAAGAGGATTCTTTCATATTTGTGGTTGCAAGCTTAGATAGTTTACCATATTTAGTGAGCTGGAGACAAAAATAAGATGAAAAATGGACAATGTCATGGCAGACAATTACCAAATGATTGCATAATTCAAAAGGTGAAACACCTGTGAGGAATAATACAGATTTTTTTTCATTTTAACACTGTACATGTTTTTACAGATTTTTCTAAGAGTGTAAAAGGTCTAATTTATTTATGTAACACTTTACACTATACAGGTTGTTTCAAAGTAGCTTTACTTCAGCAATAAAACAGGAAATGTTTTACAAAACGATAAAAATGATATAAAACTAAACTAGAAAGGTGCCCAGCTCATTAGATTTTATTTAGTGTTTAAGTGTAATTTAAGTGTTAAATGTTAACTAAAATAAATATTTTAAATAAAATAGTTAAAATAATAAAATAACTAAACTAAATAAAGTTGTATCTGTTAAAGTAATAAAGTAATTTTGTACTGTACAAAAAATGATATAAAACTAAACTAAAATCTAGAAAGGTGAGTTTATTTCATTTTTTATTCTAATACAGTTGTTTTAACTCAATGCATTTTTAGCGGATTCTTTGAAGGTTACAGGCAATGTTCTCTTAAATAAAGCTGTTCTTCTGGAGCTGGAGTGTCGTGTCTGTTTTCATCTGTTTCTCAGAGACTCCTCTGACTCTGGCGGTTCAGGGCAGTCTGAGCGTGGAAGGGATTCGAGTTCTGGTGCTGAACGGGGCTCATGTGGATTTCAGATCCAGAGACGGACTCACACCCCTCCATAAAGCAGTCAGAGCGCGCAACCAATCCACACTGATGGTACAAACACATGCAGTTCATTCACAGCACGACAGACAACATGCATTTGAAGCAATAGTTCACCAAAAAATGAAAATTTGCTTGAAATATACTCAACATCAGACCGTCAAAGGTGTTTCTTCATCAGAACAGATTTGGGGAAATGTAGCATTCCTTCACTTGCAGTGAATGGGTGCCATCAGAATGAGAGTCCAAACAGCTGATAAAAATCACAATCATCCACACCGCTCCAGTCCATCAATTGATGAGTCATTAAATACGAGTCCTCTATACATAATATAGTATTTTTTCCGGTGGGAAAAGTCGTCTTGTCTGAATCAGGAGAGAAATCTGCACAGATCAAGCCAAAAGAGCTCTAAACCAAAAATGTGGCTGGATTTTGATGTGAGAGAGACAACAGGAGATGGACTTTTTCACCGGAGGAAGCGTTATTATGGATTATGGACAATATTTAATAGTTTAAAAACGTCTTAATGATGGATTTGTTTCTTACAAGCATGCAGATTTTGGCTTTACGTGATGTTAACTGATGGACTGGAGTGGTGTGGATTATTGTGATGTTTTTATCAGACTCTCATTCTGACGGCACCCATTCACTGCTGAGGATCCATTGGTAAGCAAATGCTACATTTCTCCAAATCTGTTTCCATGAAGAAACAAACTCATTTAGGATATCTTGAGGATGAGTTGTCAACAAACTATATATTTGCCTGAGCTATATCTTTAAACACCATTTAGCTCCCTTTCATTTACGGGTTAAACTGATGGTGACCGCTGCAAAAGATCGATTAGTGCATCTTTAATCGGCTTGTTTTTGTACATCTTAACATACGTTACTCTTCATTTGATCGTAGGCGCTGCTGTCTTTGGGAGCTTCTCCAGATTATCGAGACCGCTGTGGACTGACGCCGCTGTACCACTCGGTGCTGACAGGGGGCGAAACGTCCTGCTGTGAAACTCTGCTGTACTACCGAGCACTGCTGGGCGTCAGAGACGAGAACGGCTGGGACGAGTCACACCAGGTGTGTTTACGCTCTTAAACACAAGACAATAATATACACGTCAAAGTGTGTGCATGCATGTGTCTGTGTCTTTTGGTTTATATTCACATCATTCTCTCTCTCTTTTTTTGGTTCTCTTTTCATCTCTCTATGTGGCCCACAATATTTATATTGAAAAATTGTGTGTTTTGCTGCATTAGATGACTAGAAATAGTAGACTTGAGCATTCAAGTGTGGATTTTTTAATTGTTTGAATTTTAATTAAAATGAGATTTGAATAACATGCCCGTCTCTCATGCTCTTCGCCTTATTGTTTCTAAACACCTGTGCATATTTGTGCATGTTTCATCCTGGTCATCACTGTGTCTGTATTCGTAAGCACCTGGACTTTCTTCATCCTCTGTTTGAGATGTCTTTCCATCATATGTTAGATGGTGAAACCTTTACCTTTAACCTCATCATACAGCAAATAAAAAGGCTACTTATTGTGTAGTAGGTTCAGGTTCAGGTTCTTTATTATTCGTCACATACACAATCATACAAGTATAATCAGTAGTGAAATGCAAGTAGAATTGAAGAAAAATACAGCATTTACATGAGGAAAGTGAGGAGAAAAAAAAATAACTCCCAGACTATGCTCCTTGGGGAGTACAGTGTGAGAACAGGAAAAACACCTCAGCAACACAAAAGCACATACACGACAAAGCCACAGGGGAAGTGAATCCGGCCCAGCAAGCAGCCATCTGATCCAGCAGCCACTGATCCGGCGCTGGTCAGACCCGCTTGACCAGGCCAGCGGATCGAAGCGAACAGAGGCGAATGGTCGGGGGGGGGGCAATGTCTGTAATGTCTGTAGGGTGGGGGAGGAACGCAAGAGCGTCTAACTGCATTGCACACCCGGGGTAGATTGCAGCAACAGCCTTGCCAAGGCCACTGTAGGGGAGCCAGAAAAGATAAGATTGTTTTGTCTTTGGGGCGAGTAAACATTCCAATTTTTGCAGGCTACTCTCTGTCCGTTTTTGTCCATTTTGGTCTCATTTTAATCAATTTCCCTTTGTAAAGCCGTGAACTTCTCCTTGGTAGAATCCATATTGCGATTATAGTCTCAGTCTCAATGCTGACCGCTCTTCCCACAGCTTCAATCATACGGGCAGCCTTGTGGGGCTTTGGACAGCTGTTCCCGTTTTCTGAATTCTTCGATAACCCAGGGTAAAGCCTAATCCAATCAGCAAAATACCTGTTATCATGGTTCCGAAAAGGTAGATATCAATGTCCTCCACGGAAAGAGCCGCAAGACACACGATTCGCCACCTCTCCCACGCGTCCATCGTATAGCCGGCTGCGAACGTTCCGTCAGGGCAGTCAGGTTCCCCGAAACCCAAGTTTCGAATCCATAATATTTTAGTTTGGAGAGCAGTGCAGAGAGAGTCTCTCACGAGACAAGGGAGCAAAGCAGGGAAGATAAGGGTGAGGACGAGGAGAGAAAGCGACCACCTCCGTTGAGAGCCAAAGAGAAAAAAAAAAAAAAAAAAACAACCTAATAATGGGTTGCAATGCTAAATGCTAGCACTAAAATACACTAAAAGTTAATTAGGCTTGTCAGTTGTTTAAAAATGAAGGTGAAATGCTTCTTGCTACAGTATATTTTGTTGTCAACATGTATCTCTACTGTATATATGTTATATCAATAAACTCAGCAGAGTACTGAACAATGCCTGATTTCACATAGATAAGCCTTTTTGTGTGCAAAGAAAACAAAGAGGGAGTAATTAATGACAGAATTATTGGGTGCACTATCCCTTTAAGTACTAAAATTACTCAAATGAAATACAAAATAAAGTTATATCAAATATTTAAAATAAATGGATAAAAACGATTACAGCACATAATAAAATGACTAAAACTCAAGCAGAAATAACAAAATATTTAAAGCTGTACAGAAATATAAATGATAATAGCACATAATAAAATGACTAAAATATAAATAAGACTGAAACAACACTGCTGCCGAGTATATGAAACGATAAATAATATGGATTATTGTGAGGTTGTACATATTGCCTAATCATGTAAACCCTGAAGCAGAATCATGTCAGAAGCTCTGATATAGCAGATGTTTTATCACAGTTCACGTCTCCTGCAGTTATAAGTGCTTTTCTTTAAGGCAGAACAGTGATAGAGACCTTCCAGCACATCAGCTCTGAGATATAACCACCTCCGCCTTACACAAGTAATGCATTAGTAACGGATTACTGTAATGCATTCAGTAATGTAATGCATGTTCAGTGTACACACTTTTAGCCAAAAATATAAGACCGCGAGACATTAACGAATCAAAAATGCCGCAAGTATGTTGTATTTCCTGTTCGTGGTCAGTCAGTAGCCGCGTGTGGTGTCCAAGTGGTTAACAATCATCTATAATGTATTAGTTTGAACTTGCACAACACTGCCAGCGACGTCATGTAATCACAGTACAGTACAGGAACGGAGAACAGCGTCTAGGTGCTTCTGAATCATCTGTCTGACACTGTCCATAGTCCTCCGCTGTCTGTCTCTCTCTCTCTCTCTCTCCATAGATCAGACATGAAGAGGCGTTCGGAGAGGTGGAAGTTCACAGGTACCCATCTCTCATCTCTCATTTCATTCATCGTCTTCTGCTGTCTGTCTGTTGCCTGCTTTCTCTTTTGAATTCTCTGCTCTTTTCTCTTTCCTTTCTAAGCTATGAATATATTCATACTACAGTACACACAATGGTACCATGGTACGACTCCCACAACACCCTGAGAGAACAATGATTATGTATATATATATCTCCTGAATGAAGTCAGAGATTTAATTGTGTGCTTCCGGCCCATAAGCAGAACAATCAGGAGAAATTCAATTTGAAGTTTAAACTCATGATATGGGCTTTTTAACGATCAGCACTGAATATCTAGAGAGCAGAGCGGGGTTAGTGTAGTTAAAGCTAAAACTAACTTTTTGTTACCTAAAATAAACGTTAACGGGGGAAAAAACGACATTATTTTATTTCAGCTAGTTGCCAAGGCAACATTTCACATTTTCCTTTATGAAAAAATTATTAAAAACTACATAGATAAATAACTAATTTAATTAATAGGAGAAACATTTGAATGAAAATTGATTATATATAAAAAATACATTAATAAAAACTAGAACAATATCTCAGTGATACTTAATGCTCGGGCAGAGTTGTCAATATAAAAGAAAAATAAGAAGAACTAAAATGTAATTGAAAATTAAGAATATAAAATAAAACGAATTCCAATAAAAATATGAATAAAAACTTTAATAGCAGTGATACTGAAATAATACTGGGGCAGAGGGGTCGATTAAAAAAAGATACTAAAACTTTAAAATAAAATAATTAAAACAATAAAAATGAATAACTACATAGAGAAAAATTTGAAACTTATTAAATAATATCTCAATAATATTGGAGTCGAGTGGTCAGTATAATAAAACAAAGATTAATAACTATGAGAAAATATGAAACTTTAGCTAAAATTAAAATGAAAGTGTATAATATAAAAATAAAAAGTCATTCCAAATCTAAATTAAAAGCAGATGGTAATACTGTACTATATACTCATAATCAATAATAATGTTAATTTGGGGAAAATAATAATTGTAGGGTCAACAACAGAAAGATCTGGCACTCTCTGACCTCTTTTGGTTGTTCTTCTGACTTCTCCTCAACAAGTGGACGTGGTCTTGTTTCTTTCAAGCTCTGTTTTGTTCACTCGACTGTAGGCGTGTCAGCACGGATTCGCCCAGCACTTAGAACACCTTCTGTTCTATGGAGCAGACACCACTTCCCAGAATGCATCAGGAAACACTGCCCTCCACATATGTGCTCTTTACAACAAGGTAATCAGACCGTAAATACAGATGTGACACCTTATTTATCAAGGTGTAGTCCAGTCTAATGTTCGTATTCATTATATACTAGTGTTTCAAATATTTACATTTTGTAATTATAAAAAAAAAAAAAAATGTCCAGTTTTTTCAACCATTTATTTTAATTGACTTATTTTCAGCTTTATTCTGGGTTTTCTTCAAAAGTCTTAATTCACCTTTCCTCAAATGAAGTCCTTCGAAAGGTTTTAAATCAGTCTTAAATCATGCAGTCGTGGCATTAAATGTAGCATAGACTGCAGACGATGAATATCTTCCTCAGTATTTCCAAAACATATCTCTTAAATCAAGATTCATTTACTTAAGGAGCAAAATGAAGACATGAAGCCTTGCTTTCTGCAAAATTGACCCAAATGAAGTGCGTTTATTTGTTAAAGAAGAGCAAATATCTGTCATCGGGCAATGAAAACTTGTTTTTCTTTGAATTAAGTCGATTGTTCTGAGCACATGATTTTTTTTTTCATCACAAACAAGACTTCTTATCTTACGCCGTTTAGCTTCTCAAGTAAATGGATCTTGATTTAAGAATGTCCTCTGTCCAATCAGGAGAGCTGTGCCCGGGTCCTTCTGTACCGAGGAGCCAGTAAGGAGATAAAGAACAAGCACGGCCAAACCCCCTTCCAGGTATCTGTGCTAATAGCTGTAATCAACAGGACTTGTTATTGTACATGCATGCGGCTAACATAAGGCTAGCAAAACAGTGACATTTATTAGGAAAATAATGAGTGCATGTTTCCTAGAATTGCAAAGATTGTCCTCGTATTAAAGACGGCATTGTTCTGTTTTTGGCAGGTTGCTGTGATGTCTGGTCATTTTGAACTCGGAGAAATCATCAAAAATCACAATGATGCAGATGTTGGTAAGTGAGCATTTCAAATGTGCGTAATGGCTGAAAGAAATGATAGGTATATAGTTTTCTTCCAAAATCCAGCTTGTGCAGGCTGTTCTTTAAAAACATGATTTTGTTGCCTTGCAAAAATATCTTATTTTGGCCAAATTGAAAGTCAGAATCACGTGCGTGCTTCACAGAGAAGACAAAATCCACATCGTGACAAGCTGTCAGATTCAATTATAGGTCAATTTAATTGCATTTTTTAATAAAATAAGTTAAATATATATTATTATTATTTTTATTTAAGTGCTCATAAACAGTCATTTAATCTAATTCAAATTGACCATTTTACTCAATATTTGTGTATTGTGTATTATTATTTATATTTAATTTATACTTATTAGAGTGTTGTATCATTAGCTCATAAACCAGTGTTGTTATTGTTAACTAAATCTACAAGTTTCAATATATTAAGTTTTCAAATATATTAAGCATATTTGGTAAGTGAAATAAAGCTAACATAAAAAGTAAAATAAAAATATTAGATGAAAAACTTCTAAACTTAATAAAAACTTATAAAACTTAATTAAAAAAATAAACACTGAAATATGTTTGAAGTACTAACTTTTCTAAAATTAAATCTGAAATAAGTCTAAATATATACAGTATACTGAATATATATATATATAGAGAGAGAGAGAGAGAGAGAGAGAGAGAGAGAGAAATAAAGGCACTTAACTACATTAATAAAACTTAAACTAATATGAAAACTGAAAATATACAAAAAAAACTAATTCCAAATAATACTAAAATAACACTATTAGGAACTTGCTAAAGTCAAGCTCCATTTGACTCAGTTCTGAGCTGTATTTCTCACACACTTCATTATTTTCTGTCTATGTAGTCTTTCCAAATCACTTTCTTGTGAAGTTCCTTTGAAGGCAGCTGCCTGTGTAGACATCAAGGCAGCTCACTAGGTTTTGGAACAGAGCCCATCTCTATATAATCTCTTCTTCTCTAATCTTTTATTCTTTTCCCATCAGTTCCATTTTTAGAAACTCCCAAACACGCTCCTCTCTTTATGGACGGTATGTTGAATCAAGACATCACGGTCGGCCTTCAGCATCCTCACCTGCTGCTCCGCGCCAAGAGCGAGAACACGGTGACGACGCACTTGGATCCCGTAGCGCTGCCCGCCGCTGCCGCCAGCATGCCCCCTGCTCAGGTAGCCCTTCACCTCCTGCTGGTCATCAGGGGAACACGCGAGCACAGACATCAGTCCACAAATCATTCCTTTTCTCTGGTTTCAATCAGACTCAGCGCCGGGCCTCTTTCGCTTTGAGGAGCTCCAGCAGCCCCCGCGGAGCCCGAACCCGTTCCCCGTCCCGAGGGAGAGAGGGAGGAGAGACGGAGGAGAGGCAGCAAAAACAACGAGGGCGGCCGGGGTGAGTTTAGAGACCAGCATCTGTCTCTGGTGACCATTTTGACCATTGTACATGGTATAAATGTGATGATTTTCAAAATTAAACTAGTATTTTATTTATTTATTTGGCCGATTAAATAAAAGTCACTAAAACCCTAGAAAACTGATTTATGTAATTGAGTCAGAATGAACCAATAACTAAATACATCAATAGAATGAAAAATAGATTAATAAAACAAATACATAAATAATAAAAAATGATAATTACATATTTTAATACAAAATTTAAATGTTAAAGAGAAAAAAAATGAATAAACAATAATAAAATTAGATTTAAAATAAAATTAATTTAATTAGAAAAAATAAAAATGATATTGAAATAATGTGATTATATAAATAAATAATACAGCTAAACGTGCAATAATATAGGGAGTATATTACTAATTACTAATGCTTTTACTGTTACTAATTCTAAATTTTTCTGTTTACTAAAATTCTAATTGTTAAAGGCAAAAACATAATGTATCAGAAACTAAATATTTTCAAAAAAATATTTCACTATTACAGTTTTCTAATTTAAATTATATATTACATTTGTTCTATTTTGAATTAAAAAATATATATTTAAATTTTAGTTTAGTAATTTTTTTTTTTTTTTTTTAGCTTCTATTTATTTCAAGTTAATAATTGTAGTGCTTCTGCTTATAGTTATTTAAGTTAATTGCCACATTTCTAATTTTCATTTAAAGTTTTTCTTAATGGAATAATAATTTTTAATGTTATTAAGCTTGAATGAATTCGACACGAGAGACTTTCTAGTAAACGTATTTATCTGTTATCGTAGCGCTTTGTCTGTTTCCTGGAAAGCTGCGGTATAGTGGTCTACTTTAGAAGCGCCGCTGGTTTAGTTTCTTGATGACAAACAGCACAGATGTCCCTGACTGTGAAGAAGAGTTCAGGCCGTGCTGCAGAACCAATCAGCAGCTCTCAGCAGGCCCCCGAACCAGAGCGGCTCCTGCCATCAGAATGAGAATCACCTTAGGGTATCATAAATGAATCAATGAATTTCCCAGGATGCCTCTGGGCTGTAATTACGTTTGTTTTCGTTCGGTTTACTCTGTCGTTTGAGTTCAGTGCTGTACACGTCCCTGAGCAAACAATCTCAACCTGTCAGGAACTTTTCCGGGTCGAATTTGACGCCAAAATCAAAAGATATGTTGCTTTAAGCAAATTAAGCCTGTTTTTTTTCTCAGTTGAAAGAATAAATGTTTAAACATTATGTAATATGAAATAATGTAACAATAATAAATTCAGTTATTTAACAACACAGTTTGCGGTTCTCAGATGTTGGTTAATGGTCACATGACATGCATGTAAACAAATAATAATAATTTGTTACATTTATATAGCGCTTTTCTAGACAGTCAAAGCGCTTTACATAGTAAGGGGACTATCTCCTCATCTACCAGCAATGTGCAGCATCCACCTGGATGATGTGACGGCAGCCATATTTCGCCAGAACGCCCCCCCACACACCAGCTTACAGGTGAAGAGGAGACAGAGTGATGAAGCCAATCAGTGTATGGGGATGATTAGGAGGCCATGATGGTCAGAGGCCAGTGGGCTAGTTTGGCCAGGATGCCGGGGTTACACCTCTACTCTTTTTCGAAGGACATTCTGGGATTTTTAATGACCGCAGAGAGCCAGGACCTCGGTTTAACGTCTCATCCCGGTGCTTTTTCCAGTATAGTGTCCCCTTCACTATACTGGGGTGTTATGACCCACACAGACCACAGGGTGAGCACCCCCTGCTGGCCTCACTAACACCTCTTCCAGCAGCAACCTAGTTTTTCCCAGGAGGTCTCCCATCCAGGTACTGACCAGCTCAACCCTGCTTAGCTTCAGTGGGCAACCGGTCTTGGGCTGCAGGGTGATATGGCTGCCGCAGGGTGATATGGTGAAAAATAGTGTTTTATCTGAATTGTTTTCATTTTAGAAGTATGTAATATCTGTTGCTTTTAATTTCATTAAAATGTTCTGTTGTATTGCATTTAATTAATTTAATTTAAAAAAGCAAACAACAAAAAAATTGTTATAGTAAAAAACAAAAAATAATAATAATATATATATATATATATATAAGTAAATTACCCCAAAAAATAAATGCAAAACTAAAATGTCTGGATGCATTAAAGTGATGAAAAGGGTTAATATGCTTAATTGTCATGACCATCTTTAATGGCCGTTTTTTATGATATTTTAGGCTAAATCTTTTTCTTTTGGGCCAAGATGTGACCTAGACGTTTTGTCTTGAGATCCATCATACATACATATGACGGTTTCACTCCACGAGCTGTTCAGTAGTGCGTGAACACCAGTAAAACCACTGTTACTGATAATCTCAGTGATGACAGACAGACTTCAGGTGCTGCTTTAGATCCTTCCCTCTATCGTCGTGGTGTTTTATATGTTAAACCGTCAGCGTTTATTTCTGTTGCTCTCTCATGGTACATTACAGAAGCTCTGACTCACTATTTTGCACGTCGTGATTTGCTCTGTTCTGCTGCTGCACAGTTAATTCTTACTCCGTGGCTTAGAAACAAACACTTTCTGCTGTGTGAAGAATCAATCATCAGGCTAAAACATTCACTCTATGGCATCTGTACATTTGAAGTTTTGTCAGACTAGAAGCGGATTCTCAAACTTGTGCTTTTCCATGTGGTCCAGCCAGTCTTCACATTTTGGAAACATCCTTGATATAATGATTTTTTTATGAGGGTTTGGTCCCACGGTGTTCAGTAATGGATGAGAGCCAAACACTAAGGAGTTATTACAATCATATTCCTGCACCAAATCCATGGAAACGTACCCTTTTATTAATCAAAGCCGAGCCAGCATTATTCATTGGCACTAACGCTCAAAGTCGCCGCCTACACTGTTTTTATTACTTTGGATGGAATACAACTTTTTGCCTGTATGTTCACATTAGTGTCTTCTGTATTCTTCTGTGTCCCAGTGTTATTGGAGTATTATGCATTTGTTCTTTTATATATATATATGTATGTATTTATTGACATTTTAAATGAGCTTTTATTCAGTTTCATTTAAATTTTAGTTCATTTTAGTTATTTCAGTTATCAATTATTGCTTTTCTTTTTTTCTTTTAGTTTTAATTTTAGTACTTTATGTGTTTTTGTTTGTTTTTTATTAATTTTTGTATATTTCTGTTTAGCTTTATATTCATTCCTGTAGTCATTTTTACTTTAGCTTACACACATTTATTTCAGTTTGTTGCCTTAGGCAAATATATATATATTTTTTTTAAGTGTACATTTATTATTCGTTTTTGTAATATTTCTGTATAGCTTTAATTTATATTTATTTCAGTATTAGTTTTAGAATTTTAAACAGTAGTTTAAGATCATTATGTTTAGTGATTTTCAGTATGTTTTTATATTTAGCTTTCCGTTATATTCATTTAAGTTAGTTTGAGTTATTTCAGTCTTTCAGCTTAAACATTTATTTCCATTAGTTATTAAAGGCAATATTTCTATTTTATTTTTAATCTAAATTTGTTGTACGTTTTAGTCATTTTCATTATTTTATTTTATATTTTTGTGTAGCTTTAATTTATTTCAGTATTAGTTTTAGAAATTTGAGTAGTAGATTATGTTTAGAATTTTCAGACGTGTTTTTTCTATATAGATTTAATTTCTATACATTTCTATTGAATAACTGAAATAAAGTAAGTTTGATGTTTTTAATCTCATTTTTATTCTATTTGAGCTTTATTTTCGACGACTGAAAATGACTCTGAATAGGTGTATTTGAGTTCACTGTGTTTCCGTGTCTGTTGTAGAGGAGGTCAGAGGAAGCGTCTCTACAGCGCTGTTCCGGGACGTGTGTTTGTGGCGACGCGTTCTCACACCGCTCACGGTGAACGCGAGATCAGCTTCAGCAAAGGGGACAAGGTCAAAGGTCAGAGGTCTTTTGATGTCATTCTCTTCTATTTAGTTTATACATCTGAATATTTAAGGTTAAAGCTGTCGAACACTCTCAGTGTTGAGTGTAGGTGAAGGGGGATTCTGGGAAGGAACAGTGAAGGGCCGAACAGGCTGGTTCCCTGCTGACTGTGTAGAAGAGGTGCTGCCCCAAAACCAGGAGCAGAAAACAGGTACCGCATACACATCACACCTCAGCTCAGCGGTGTCTCTTAGATAACAGCGAGGTACAGTACAAATAAATTAGCTCAACAGTCTCAAATGTCCTTTGATCCTTCAAAAATACAAGTATGAATACTCATAAAAATGTATAGCCTGAATGCACTGTAAGTCGCTTTGGATAAAAGCATCTGCTAAATGCATAAAAATAAAAAATAAAGCCCAAGACTGGTTTTACTGGTGTGTACTTGTTGACAGCTCTTATAAATGCGAATGTTTTCCTTAAAGGGACAGTTCACCCAAAAATGAAAATTCTGTCATCATTTACTCATCCTCAAGTATTTCCAGACCTGTATGAATGTGTTTGTTCTGCTGAACACAAAGGAAGATATTTTGGAGAAAGTTTGTAATCAGGCTGTTTTGGGGCACCATTGACTTCCACAGTAGAGAAACAAATACTATGATCAGAACTGCTCTGTTTCCACATTCTTCAGAATATTTCCTTGTGTTCGGAACAAATCTAAGTTGGAATTTGACTTAGTAAGATACAAATTATATTTTTGGTGATCTGTTCCCATACTCAATATTTCCTTTGAGATAAAAGAATAAGTGTAAATATGTACTGTGCACAAATGTAAATTTTTGGTGAACTGTTTGTAATGCAGTGCTAGTTTTTGCACATGACTTCCAATAGAAATAATACTATGATCATAATTGTTGTTTGCACTGTCTGTCATGTAAATCTTCCTGTTGTGTTTGCACTGTCTGTCCATATGTAACAGTGTTGTTGAAATTGCACTGTCTGTCCATATGTAAATTGTTGACGATGTTTCTTTTTGACTGTCTGACACGTCATAAGAATTTCACTCACAAGGCACTATCTGTTGATGTGACAATAAAGTGATTGAGTGATTTGATGAATAGGAGAAATATCTGAGTTGATTCTTGAAATACAGTATAAGCGAGAATACAGTTCTCCTGATCTATGAAAGATAAACGTCTGAGTGCTTATTTTGCTAAATGTGGACTTCTGTTCTACCTAAATGAAGCTGTATGTAATAACTATCAACAAACTGTGATCCTAAAACACAATGGTGAATCATTTCATTTCTTTATGAATCCTTTATGGGTCTTTTCTCTGTTTTGAGGATGTCTCCAAGAGCTTTTCCTACTCACATAATCTTCATGCTCACAGCACACGAACATGCAAAATCACATCAATTTGAATACATCACACTTCCACAGATATACACGCCTACATGTGCTAACAGTCGGAGTGTGTGTGTGTGTGTGTGTGTTTCAGAGAGCCGCAGTGAGAAGGCGAAGAGGAAGCTGTTTCGTCATTACACCGTAGGAACGTACGACGGTCTTGAAGTGCCCAGGTGGGAACACTATAGAATCTGAATTCAATTGTTCAAATTTTAAATAGAATTGAATATTTAGATTTAAAAATGTAAACATGTATCTGTCTATTTACTTTATATAATCTGTTAATTTAAATGTTACTTAAAATTGTTCTATTTAATTAGATTTGAATAAAAAATGTATACGTACACACATATACATACATACATATACATATTATACAATATAAATGTTTGGGGTTGATGTGTTTTTCATGTTTTTAAGGCTACATTTAATATTGTAAAATATTATTACAATTTAAAATAACTGTTTTCTTTTATATATTTTAAATGTAATTTATTTCTGTGATGCGCAGCTGTATTTTCAGCATCATTACTCCAGTCTTCAGAGTCACATGATCTTCAGAAATCATAATAATATACTGATTTGCTGCTCAAAAAACATTTATTATTATTATCCATGTTGAAACAAGTTGTGCTGCTTCATATATTTGTGTAAACCATGATAAATATTTTTCCAGGATTTTTTGATGAATAGAAAGTTCAAAAGAACTGCATTTATTTGAAATAAAAACTCTTTGTAACATTATAAATGCAATTACTGTCACTTTTGATCAATTTAATATCTCTTAGCATCTTTGCTAATTAAAAGTAATGATACAAAATTAATAATCTTATTGCCCCCAAACTATTAGTCAATATTCCATCATTTCCAAAAGGTACTGTAGAAATAACTTACAGTTCTCTATGATAATATAATATATATGTTCAAAACTGAAGTAAAATCATGTTACTTGTGTGTGTGTGTGTGTGTGTGTGTGTGTGTGTGTGTGTGTGTGTAATAGTGTGTGTGTGTAATAGTGTGTGTGTGTGTGTGTAATAGTGTGTGTGTGTGTGTGTGTGTAATAGTGTGTGTGTGTGTGTGTGTGTGTGTGTGTGTGTGTGTGTGTGTAAACTAAACTGTACATGTTGATCCAGTGAAATCTATCGATGGTTTTGGTCAAATAGATTCACCACATAAAAGATTAGCGGCTGCTTCTTCCTGTTTCAAACGTTTGCTGGCAGGTGCAAAACGCGAGTCTCTGCCTCCACTCGACGGGAATGCAAATGTCACAGCCACTTTCAAAAAATTACACAACAATGTTGGGATCTGTGGCTCTCATGTGGAATATTAACACATGCGGTGTGAGCCGCTGCTGTCTCTCTGCTGCCGCTCTCTTGTCTCTGATCGGTCTCTCTCTCACGCACCGGGCATCAGCTGAAACGGCTCAGTTTGCAGTGGATATGTATAATTGTGTGTATACGTTGTGTTGTGTGTTTGTGCGTGTGTGTGTGTGTGTGTGTGTGTGTGTGTGTGTGTGTGTGTGTGTGTGTGTGTGTGTGTGTGTGTGTGTGTGTGTGTGTCTGTGTGTGTGTGTGTGTGTGTGTTGTCGTGCGTGTGTGTGTGTGCGTGTCCGTGCACATATAAGCTGATCATCTGTTGCCATGCAGGCCGAGTGTGTGTGGTGAACACCAGTATCCGCTCGCATCTCTCACCCACTCATCAAAATCTCACAATTTATCGCCGGTTCTGTATGAAAGGAAAATTCTGTCATCATATACTCACCCTTGTTTCGTTCCAAACCACAATGCTGTTATTTATTATTATTTTTGAAGAATCTAAAATATTTTTTAAGAAAGATTTTTCAATGTTTTTAAAAGAAGTCTCTTCTACTCACCAAGGCTGCATATCTTTGATCAAAAATAGCAATAAGTGAAATATTATTGCAATTGAAAAGTACTGTTTTCTATGTGAATGTGTTAAAATGTAATTTACTAATGTGATCAAAGCTGAATTTTCAGCATCATTACTCCTGTCTTTAGTCGATATTCTCATTATTTCCCAGTCTCCCAAGTTATATAATGCTTGGTGTGAGGAACACACCAGATTTAAATCATTTATTTACTGAAAAGCTTTTCTCCATCGATGCTCTGAAATCTCATTTCTGTTTGCATCATTGAGAAATGCAGCACAGATGTGTTGTGCTACTTTAAAGACTTTTATGGTGTGTTACGGCCCTTTTTATCAGCATCAAAAATAGACTGTAACCCAGAGCTGTCAAGGCCAGAAAAGCACCATGAAAGTATCATAAAAGCAGTTGAGTCATTATATTACTATAATCTCGCTGCATGTTCTTGTGGCACCCAAGAAAAGGCTTTTGGCATCATTGACACTAAACCTGTTGCTATTGGAAAAATGATCAGTGTTTAACGGTTTAAATTAAGCATTTCAACAGCACAAACAGTAGATCATTACTGTTTGATGATTAGGGAATGCAGGCATTTTTATATCAAATGTGTACCTTGGTTACAAAACCAGTGTTAAGTGTCATTTTTTTCGAAATTGAGATTCTATACATAATCTGAAAGGTGAATAAATAAGGTTTCCATTGATGTATGGTTTGTTATGATCATATTTGGCTTAGCTACAACTATGAAAATCTGAAATCTGAGAAAATTGCCTTTAAAGTCATCCAAATGAAGTTCTTTGCTATGTATATTACTAATCAAAAATGTTTTTTTTTATATTTACGGTAAGAAGTTTACAAAATATCTTCATGGAACATGATCTTTACTTAATATCCTAATGATTTTTGGCATAAAATAAAAATGGATAATTTTGACCCATACAATGTATTTTTGGCTATTGCTACAAATATACCCCAGCGACTGAAGACTGCTTTTGTGCTCCAGGGTCACAAATGTGTACCTTGATTACAATATTAGTCACTTTGAATAAAAGCATCTGTCAAATGCATAAATGTAAATGTTAAATTTTGGTCGGCTCATCACGCAAAGCTATAGTCTGACTTTTTTAATGGTGGTTTTTGGCTCTTTTTGTCTACAACAAAAATTAAACTGAAATCAGTGTCAGTGACGTCACACCTGCCATGACAGGATAAATATCAATTCATATGAAGCATTTTTGTAGCTCAAACAATAAAATGTTTTTGTTATGCAGTGGGTTCCATTCCCAGGCAATGAATGTATTTTTATTTAAAATATGTGCCTTGAATGCAATATTAGTCACTTTGGGTGAAAGTGTCTGCCAAATGCATAAATAAATATAAATGTTGAAGTTCTGTCTTCTCATGCAAAGCTATCAGAAGACTTCACGAGGTCACAGTATATTCCATTTGAGATATTTTATGGTGTTTCTGGCCCTTTTTGTCTACAACAAAAACTGTAATCAGAAACCAGAAGCTATCAAGAGGTTTCTTTCATCATCACTGACATCAAATTAACCTGCCATGATAGATAAAATGATCAATTAAAGTGAAGCATTCCTGTAGCTCATACAGTAGAGCATGATGTTTGCAATGCAATTCAATTCCCAGGCAATACAATTTCAGTCTGCTCCTAATGCAACGCTGTTGTGAGACTTTAGAAGACCACAGTATATGTGACCCTGGACCACAAAACCAGTCATAAGTGTAAAATGCAATATGTTTTCCATTGATGTATGTTTGTTAGGATAGGACAATAGTTGGCCGTGACACAACTACAATGACCAATGATTTTGATGAGTGGCCTTTTATTGTGTCCAGCCTAAAGCACACCTGTGCAATAATCATGCTGTAATCAGCATCTTGATATGACACACCTGTGAGGTGGATGATTATCTCGTTCACTAACACAGATTTACACAGATTTGTGAACAATATTTGAGAGAAATAGGCCTTTTGTGTACATAGAAAAAGTCTTTGATCTTTGAGTTCAGCTCATGAAAAATGGGGGCAAAAACAAAAGTGTTGCGTTTATAATTTTGGTCAGTGCATTGGAAAATCCAAATATTGAGAAAATCACCTTTAAAGTTGTCAAAATAACATTCTTAGAAATGCATATTACTAATCAAAAGTTACGTTTTGATATATTTACGGTAGTAAATTTACTAAATATCTTCATGGGACATGATCTTTCCTAAATATCCTAATGATTATTAGCATAAAAGAAAAATCAATAATTTTGACCCATACAATATAATGTTGGCTTTTACTACAAATATACCCCACCATCATAAGACTGGTTTTGTGCTCCAGGGTCACATTTGTAATTTGAGATCATTTTATGCTGTTTTTGGCCCTTTATTTCTACAACAAAAACCAGAAACCAGAATCTTGCAAGAAATTACTTTTGGCGTCACTGCCATCAAACCTGTTGCATTAGGAAAATGTATCAATACAAATTTTGCATACCTGTATCTCAAACAACAGAGCATGACGTTTGCAAAGAAATGGGTTTGATTTCCAAACAATGCATGCATTTCTACTTAAAATATGTTACGTTAATGCAATGCAAGTCACTGTTAGATAAAAGCGTCTGCCGATTGCATGAATGCAAATGCTACATTTCTGTCTGCGCTTCATGAGTTCAGGAGGTCACAGTACTGTATGTCATTTACAGAGCTTGAATATAGCAGCTCACTGTATTCTTTCATTATATGGAAGAGAGCAGCATGAACTTTCAGCTAAACATCTCCATTCACGTTCCACGTTAGAAAGAGACTCACACAGGTTTGAAACAAGCACAGGATTCTGGTGTTCGAGTCAATTATTCCTTTAAAGCATGTTTCTCTCCCACACTCGTTTCTTTCGTTCTCTCCCTCTTTTTTTCACACAACCCCTCCTCGTTCTGTCTCTCTCTGAATGTCGCAGTGACTGAATGTGAGCTCTGTTAAACCCTCCCTTTCTCTCTCTCTCTCTCCCTTTCTCTCTCTCTCTCTCTCTCTCTCTCTCTCTCTCTCTCTCTCTCTCTCTCTCTCTCTCTCTCTCTCTCTCTCTCCTCCTCCCTCATTCTTAAGCGTGTAGGGTCTTGTGTTGCTCAGTGTCTCTCTCTCTCTCTCTCTCTCTCCTCCTCCCTCGTTCTTAAGCGTGTAGGGTCTTGTGTTGCTCGGTGTCTCTCTCTCTCTCTCTCTCTCTCTCTCTCTCTCTCTCCTCCTCCCTCGTTCTTAAGCGTGTAGGGTCTCGTGTTGCTCGGTGTCTCTCTCTCTCTCTCTCTCTCTCTCCTCCTCCTCCTCTGGCTGTGTGCGCGCTGAGAGATGATGCGCCGGAGAGGAGGAGGAGGAGGACTCTGAGGAGGGGGGGGACATGGCAATGGGGGGATACGGAGAGAAAGACCTGTCTCTCCCTCTCTCCCTCTCATCCTCATGGCCCTCGCTCGGTCCCCAGAACCGCAGCGTCTGGTTCATTTACAGGTATCGGCTGCTCCGTTCTTTTATTGTTGCTGCGGAGAGAGAGAGAGAGCGAGAGAGAGCGAGAGAGGCAGATGGATGCTCTGAAGAGGTAGCAGACAGACTGTTGAGCAGATTCAATGTTTTCATATACAGTATATATCATCTGTATATGTGCGTATGTGTGTGTGTGTGTGTGTGTGTACAGTCTGGTCTTTTATCGTAAATCAGATCCCTCTCTCTCTTACAGTATGTGTGTGTATATATGTGTCTATACGTGTGTATTTGAGTCGTGAATGTAGCTATCATTGTATATACGGCAGCGACACGTCAGAATTTTTTCTTTTGCTGTGTGTGTGTTAGTGTTGTAAATGAGTTCATGTGACATGTATGTGTGTTTGAGTCATTGAAAGGTATGAGTCACTGTGTGTGTGTGTGTGTGTGTGTGTGTGTGTGTGTGTGTGTGTGTGTGTGTGTGTGTGTGTGTGTGTGTGTGTGTGTGTGTGTGTGTGTGTGTGTGTGTGTGTGTGTGTGTGTGTGTGTGTGTGTGCGTGTGTGTGTGTGAAACACACAGTACATAGAAAGTTGTGATGCTGCGGGGTTGATCAAATACAGCATGAACGTGTGAGTCTTGCTGGCGTATCGTCATTTATGCATCACTATCTTTCCCGCTGTCATTCCTACACGGATGCGATATGTAATGCCGTTGGGAACGCTGTTTAAGTAGGAAAATGCTGCTGCCGGCTTGGATTAAAATTCGAGACGGATAAACTTCTAGAAAATGGGCAAACTTATCATGTGAGGATTTTGTAATGATATCATAATTGCTATAAAAAGGAAAGCGTTCAGCTCAAGATAAAGATATTAAATTACAGTCTTCTTCAGTGGAGAAAACTGACTTACTTTGGTTTTCCATTGCTGATAATCTGAATATTCATTTGCTTGCATGTTGTAATTCTCATAAATATGGCATCAATATGTTTTCTTACATTTGTACGTTTTCTTTTGTAGTAGGTTTTGAGTTGGGTTCATTTAAAATGAGCTTTATAGTTAGTTAAGTAAGTATGTGTTACCACAATATAGTATAGTGATGCATTTGTGATGTGAACAGATGAAGTGTATTTGTGATCGCATGTGTGCGTTTAAACAGTTGGTTGCTCTGTCCAAACTATTTGTCATTTATACCTCACAATATTTTATTCCCACACAGATGCGATATGTTGATGCTGTTAAAAGTAGGAAAATGCTGCTGTTGGGTTGGTGTAAAATTAGAGATGGATTAACTTCTAGAAAATGAGTGAACTTGTCATGTGAGGATTTTGTAAATGAAAACTTGTTTAGCTGAAGTTAAAAGTATTAAATAGTAATCTCTAGTTACAGAAATTGAACTTGTTTTAGTTTTCCATCACTGCTAATCTGAGTATTAATATTTGAACGTGTTGTTATGCTCCTGGATGGATCAAATGTGGCAGAAATATGTGCTAAATTTGACTAAACCTATCAGATTTAGCTATTCTGCAATTGTAAACGTTTTCTTTTGTAGTAGGCGTTTGGTTTGGGTTCATCATAAGTGTTTTCTAATTCGTTTGTGTTTCAAGCATCATACTTTGCATTAATATCAGAGCATATGTTCATAATAAGAGCTGAGCTGACAAAACACAATGCTAGTCCGTAACTGTCATTGTCTTTGCACTGAACTATAACTGCACACGTCTTCAAACCGCCATACGCTCTCCATGGTAACTAAAGTGTCCGCCAAAATACCATAGTTACTACAGTTGCTACCGTAAACGCAACATATATGACATTTCAGAGTCATTGTGTTTTTGCGCTTCAGCCAGTAGCTGGGTTTTGGAACATGAAAGCACATTTATGAAAGGTCCAGGCTGGTCATTAGTTTATGAAATCCAGATATTACCTTGTTTACTAGTTACAGTTTTACAAAAGTCTTAACCACTTTAAACTATAGCTCTTTTGCTGCTGGTCCAAGATGACTACCGGCCCAAAACGGCAAGACATTGTCTGCCATGCTCCAAGAGAGCTAGCTTTTCCAGTGGATTCAGTGCATAAAATACAATGTTTAATGGTTGTAGTTTCACTTTATTATATATTTTTATTAATTAGTTTTTATTTTATATTTGTTGTAATTTTTTAAGTATTAGGAATGTTTTCTGTTGAGTTTGTCTCATTTGTATTTATTTATTTATTAAATATGTCTGTGTGGTTTTAATTTTTTGTTTATGATTTAAGTACTTTTAGTACTTTTAGTACTAATGTATTTTTAGTACTTAAATATACTTTTAGTACTTAAATGTATTTTTTATTGTTTCCTTGACAAATAATTGAATTTAAAAAGATATATAAAAGTTTAGATTTTTCCCCATTTTGATATAAAAATATAATAATTGAAACCATTTTTTTTGTTTTATTTTTTATGATTTTAGATTTAATTAACAGTAATAACCCTGATTCAGGGTGATATTCTCAAATGACAAGTCATTTATTAAAGGATTTGTTCACTTTCAAATTAAAATGTCCTGATAATTTACTCACCCCCATGTCATCCAAGATGTTTATGTATTTCTCTCTTCAGTAGAAAAGAAATGAAGTTTTTTGATGAAAATATTCCAGGATTTGTATCGTATAGTTAGTTTCAATGGACTCCAAACGGCTGAAGGTCAAAATGACCGTTTCAGTGCAGCTTCAAAGAGCTGTAAACGATACCAGACGACGAATAAGGGTCTTATCTCGAAATGATCGGTCATTAAATAAAATAAATGTATCTGCTTATAAACACAAATGCTCGCCTTGCTCTGTTCTGTGATGCGCGTCCCAGACTTCACGTAATACGTGATAATGATGAAAAGGTCACGCTTGACGTAGGCTGAAGTACAGAGTCAGTGTTTACAAGATGAACGTGCAAATATTAAATCAAATGCCGTTTACAAAAAAAGGTTTCAATTCAACAAGTTTACAAGGTAAAACAAAGATGTCAGACGATTTTGAACTTGGAGGAGAAGATGAGATGCATCCTACGTCAAGCGTGACCTTTTCAACGTTATTACGTATTACGTGAAGTCTGGGACGCGCATCGCAGAACAGAGCAAGGCGAGCATTTGTGATTATAAACAGATACATTTATTTTATTTTTTTAAATGACCGATCGTTTCGTTAGATAAGACCCTTATTCGTCGTCTGGTATCGGTTACAGCTCTTTGAAGCTGCACTGAAACAGTCATTTTGACCTTCAGCCGTTTGGAGTCCATTGAAACTAACTATACGATACAAATCCTGGAATATTTTCATCAAAAACTTTAATTTCTTTTCGACTGAAGAAAGAAACACATACACATCTTGGATGACATGGGCAAGTACATTATAAGGAAAGTATTTTTAATTTCAAAGTGAACTAATCCTTTAATTGTGAATCTAGGTTGATAAAATAAGCTTAAAGATTTTGCCCCCAAAAAATGTTTGTATAATTATTATTTTTTTTTTATTATTTTTTTTTCATTATTAAAATTGTGTTTTTCGTTATTTTTATTATTATTAGTAGTAGTAGTTGTTGTAGTAATAATAGTAATATAATAATAATTATAATTATTATTAAATAATTCATATGTCTATATATTTTACATCATGTTAAACTAAATGAAAATGAGAAATGTTGCCTTGGCGACTAACTGAATAAAGTTAGTTAAATAAGTTATTTTATATCTATATATCTATGATCCGAACTTGATCCCATCAGAGGAACTTCTGCGAGTCTTTCACACGAGTTCCTCTCTTTTCTCTCTGACAGTGACTACATCATAAAAGAGAAAACTGTACTTCTGCAGAAAAAAGACAATGAAGGCTTCGGTTTTGTTCTCCGAGGGGCCAAAGGTGAGTGATGGACATCAGCGAGCTCTTTTCTGGTTTGATAACCGAGCGCAGCATGACGTCTGTGATTGTGATCTCCAGCCCAGACCCCCGTGGAGGAGTTCAGCCCGACTCCAGCCTTCCCTGCTCTGCAGTACCTGGAGTCTGTGGACGAGGGGGGCGTCGCGTGGCGGTCCGGCCTGCGGATGGGGGACTTCCTGATCGAGGTTAGCCCAGGCATCGCCTCCTTTGATGCAAGCATGTTTTAGACACTTAATGAACCATTAAAACAAGTTTGTATTAGATAAAGAGCCATCGAAAGTTACAGCAGACCGAATGCTGCATCGCTGCAAAAGCCAAAACTAGTTTAGAAGTATAGTCTCCAGTCTGTGAGGTGTTGAACGAATCTTAACACCCACACGGAGGTGATAAACCTCACTGTGATACTTGTGTTACATACTTTAATTTGATTCTGGAAGAGAAGATGACGTGGATCTTGGTTCTCTATATACTCCATCTTGACTATGTGGTATTGCAAAATATATTTTTATTGATGCATCTCTAGACACAACACTATGTAAGCAAACAGCTTCCCCTCATGGTTCCCAGCTGGTTAATTTGGAGTTTGTGAATCACGTTGAATCATTTTGAATCAAGTTAGATTAGGATGCTTAAGACGCCCACTTGTGTTTCTCTTTTTAAACTGCAAATCAAATTTACATTCTTATATAATTGTTAAATATAGTTTTATGTAAAAAAGCTATTTTCATTAAATGGGTCATATGATGCTATTTTAAAGATCATTATTTTGTGTATTTGGTGTAACATAATATGATGACATGCTTTAATGTTCAAAAACACATTATTTTTCAAATACTGTACATTATTGTAGTTCCTCTATGCCCCGCCTCTCTCAAACACTTCATTTTCTACAAAGCCCCTCCTTCCGACAAGCACAGCCTGCTCTGATTGGCCAACTGGCTCAGTGCATTGTGATTGGCCGAACACCACAAGCACGAGTCGGAAATGTAACGCCCCTTTCCACAATCATGAGCTTCAGCTTTCAAAATAAATGTAACGACAGTTAATAATGTCCTTAATTTTACCATCAGTTCAAGCTGAGAGGGGAACAGAGTCGCGTAACAGACAGTGATAAAGCTCGTGTGTGTTTGCAAACAAGCCGCGTTTAAGAAAGCTGACTCCACTGTGATGTGACCCTGTCTTTCTCTCTCGCTCACGCACGCACGCACGCACGCACACACACACACACACACACACACACACACACACGACGCGTTACTCTACACTGGGCTGTGATGTGACCCTGTTTCTCTCTCTCACACACACACACACACACACACAATGCGCAAAACTCCGCATTTGAACAGTCAATAGCAAATACTTAAACTTCTAACAAAACATACGTAGAGTCGCTGATTCAGAAGCGCCAGATTGTCAGGGCAAAGTGGGAATTGGCTTTTTAGAAATAGCCTTCGTACAGCCAGCCTTGTACTCTCCTAGGTTCACAAAACGGTTGTCCATAAAATGCGTTGCACAAATTCGAACATCTGGGTTGCGCTGTTCTGTTGTAAATAATCTGAATGATTTCTAACTGCATCTACTTTCAGAAAGCCTAATAAAGTGCTTTTGCTTTCACCTAGAAACACACAACATCTCCCAACATAGCTGCTTCAACACTACTGCGGTTACTGAAACCACGCCTTCTTTCTTTGCGTGAACATTTGGGCGGCATTATGATGTACATCGTGACGTAGACATGTGGGGCGTGTTTGAATGAGCCGTTCTGGACCAGCCTTCTCTTTCAGATAGAATAAATCCTTTTGTGGGAGACTTTGAACTTTGTAACTCTGCAGATCGTAAACATGCACAAACAGCTACATAACACACTAAAGAAAAGAACAAATAGAAATCACATCATATGACCCCTTTAATCTTTCTGAAAGTCACTTGAATTTAAAAATAGAGTAGAAATAATACGTTGAGAAATATTTACATTCAAAAGTTTATATATAGTTTATATGTGATGTGATACAATATGCGTTATACATTTTACAGGATTATTTGAACAGTAAGTTCAAAAGAACAGCATTTGTTTGAAATGGAATCTTTTGTAACATTGTAAATGTCTTTTCTGATACGTTTGATTAATATAAAGAAACGATTCATTTCTTAAAAAAACTAAAAATACTGACCCCAAACTTTTGAATAGTTAAAGTCGGCATGAAACGGAAGTTGCGACTGTCTTTTCTTCCCTAATGTGACGTATATCCGAGTGAAACGGCTTCTGAAATGAGAGGGCGGGACTTGATTTCGTCCTTCGATAATTGATTGGATTGTTGGAAGTTGGGGCGTTACTAACAAAATGGAGGCAGACCTGAATGTCAGTTCGCGGTTAGTTGGGGGGGATTTCTCTCCACTGGATTCACCGCTGACACCCAAGCATGAATAAATGAAGTTTAGAAACGAAGTTTATAAACTAAGTTCGGGAGGAGCACGTCAGATACTCAGTCTAATTAACACAGGTGGTACACAATCTAGGTAATCAAGCCTTGAACATAAATACAGCTGTCTTACCTCCATCTAGTTGACGGTTAAGCAGCATCCCTCCACCACCCCTTCTCCACCAATATCACTAGAATTCTCATCACACGGGGGGGGGGGGGGGTTCGGGCCATTCCCGGTTAGGAGCCCTCCCCAGGACAGCACGCCTACAACGTATTACCATACACGCCAAATACGCATTACGTTTATCGTGCTAGTAGATATAAGTGTGAAATCGTGAAATGTTTTATTTATTAAGAATGACGACAACGATCAATGGCACAAAACATGCCTAAACAGCGCGCGAGAGAGAGAGAGAGACACAGAGAGACAGAGAGAGAGAGAGACACAGAGAGAGAGAGAGACAGAGAGACAGAGAGAGACAGAGAGACAGAGAGAGAGAGACAGAGAGAGACACAGAGAGAGAGTAGAGGAGACTAGAGAGAGAGAGCACAGAGAGACACAGAGAGACAGAGAGAGAGAGAGAGACACAGAGTACAGAGAGAGAGAGACAGAGACATGAGAGACAGAAGAGAGAGAGAGGACGATTGAGAGAGAGGACAGAGAGAGACACAGAGAGAGAGAGAGAGAGAGAGAGAGAGAGAGAGACTGCCTGAATGACTGAGCGCGTCCTCTATCCGGTTAAGTCATATTCATGAAAAAAAAGTTTGCGGTGTCCTAAGAGTACCGTTGTCATAATATCCTAATATCTTTTTAATGTTTAAGTGTAACTTACTCCCTCATGAGTCATGACTGGCGTTTTGAGGGGGAGTGGAGGTTCACTTTTTTGATTAAAGATTACAAGGGGCACATTAATGTACAAAAAATTATGAAGTGCACGGATCAATTATTTATAATAATCTACAGTATTCCATAAAAAAAATAAGAATGGTTCATTTTGATTTCATGCCGACTTTAAATGTAATACTAGTTATCTTAAGTGACTATTGATGGCTGTATTTTGACAGGTGAATGGAATCAATGTAGTGAAGGTGGGTCACAGGCAGGTGGTGAACATGATTCGCCAGGGCGGGAACAGTCTGGTGGTGAAGGTGGTCATGGTATCACGAAATCCTGAGATGGAGGAAATGCCTAAGAAGAAAGGTCAGCGAGTGTTTTTACTGTGGGAGTATGAATGAATGGCCTTTGATTTAACAGCACTCTCTCTCCCTTTAGTTCCCCAGCAGAGCAAACGGCTGACCCCTCCGGCTATAGCTGTGCGCTCCAAATCCATGACTTCAGAACTGGAGGAGATGGGTATCGTCTTACAAACACATCATATACACACATGAAATGCATGTTCGTCTATTGAGCATTTACTGCTGTCCTAAAACTCTGATATCATGCATTCAGTTGTGATGTTGACTGATGATGTGCTTGTTTGTCTTTCTCTCTTCGATGCACACAGTGGAGAAAGGTGTGTCATTTTATATTATATATATATATATTGTCTTTATATTATTTAAATAAAAAATTATAATAGTTGAATTATTTATATTATTTTAGAATGAATCTCACAAAAACGATCTGGGATGAATTGCATATATATGTGGTGTGTGTGTGTGTGTGTGTGTTGTGTGTGTGTGTGTGTGTGTGTGTGTGTGTGTGTGTGTGTTGTATTTATTCAATTTATTTTCATAAAATTAGAATTGAGCACAATTGTGGGATGTTTGACTTTTTATCCACATCTAATATAGTACAGTTTTTATTTTTTTTATAGTATTTGTATTTCACAACAATAATAAATAAATACTACTTTAAAAATGTGTTCTTTATTTGGTCATAAAAAATATTATTATGCAAAAACTAAAACTAAAACAATATCCTGAAACAGGCCTCATTTTCATTAAGCAAAAAATATAATTTTTTTCTTCTGTTTTAGGAGTGAAATATATCTATTGTGAAAATATATACATTTTTTTAATGTTTCGGAAAAGGTTTTATGAAATTAACTGTTTAATCTTATCAAAATATTGTATAGATTTTAATGCGTTCTTTTAACTGGATAATCTGTCTTCTCATATAAAATGTTACAAGGTTATTAATATCCTTCATTTGTTTAATTGTTTATATAATATGTTAATAATATGTTATATAACATGTAATAATATTTAAAAAGTTTCATTAGTTACCAGTCTAGATTTTAAATAATAAACAATGCGTGTGGTTTACATGTTATAATGTTTGTTGGCTGTCAGTTTTTGTCTTAGTTTGTTTCCATGACAACTGAAAGTAGACTGCAAACTTGAGAAAAAGTCTTGCTGTGTATTGACAGTGTTGATATTGCTGCAAGGGAATAATTTGAAATAATGATTAAAACAACTAAACTAAACTAAATATGAAATATTACATTGTCACCACAGTGCCCAGTTAAACATGCACTTATAAAAACGTTAATGCATATTTAATGTTACTCACTTCTTTTTTACAGCTGCCTCACCAAGGAAAAAGAAACCAGGTGACTTGAATTATTATAATTGTTTTTTTGCATTTATGAGTATGTGAATGTCCGATTTCAAATGTGTATGGGTGATAAAATGTGTATTATGACTGCCTCTAATATGATTATCAGATGAGAGGATTATAAGAGCAATTGATGAAATCCCACATGTTTTTCTGGCATGTGTGTTTGTTCCTTGTAAGCTTTTATTAGGATCATTATGGTCAGATACATGTGATGCTGTCTGTGTATTTGTGCGTTTATTTTTCGCATGTGTTTTTCTCTCTGCTCAGATCACACAGAGAGCTCTCAAGCACCAGAAAAGAAGAAGAGCGTCTATCAAATGGCCCTTAGTAAGAAACCTTTCCTTTGCATTTATTATATTTCATCTCCTGCTATACATTTGTGTCTATATACACACTTTTGAAGGGGGGTCATATGATGCTATTTTAAAGATCATTATTTGGTGTAACAGAATATGATGACATGCTTTAATGTTAGAAAAACATTATTTTTCAAATACTATACATTATTGAAGTTCCTCTATGCCCCGCCTCTCTCACGTAATTTTCTACGAAGCCCCTCCTTCCAACAAGTTTAGTCTGCTCTGATTGGCTAACTGACACAGTGCATTGTGATTGGCCGAGCACCACAAGCATGCGTCGGAAATGTAACGGCCCTTTCCATAATCGCGAGCTTCAGCTTTCAATTTAGTTTTATCAGTTCAAGCCGAAAGGGGAACAGCGTCGCGTGACAGACACAGTGGTGATGATGCACGTATGTATTTGGACACAAGCCGCAGTTAAGATGATTTCTGACGGGCTGTACACTCCACTGTGATGTGACCCTGTTCCCCTCACACAAGCACACACATACACGCGCACACTCACACACACACACACACACACATCACGCATGCACGCGCGCTCACACACACACAACACACACACACACGCACACACGCACACGCACACACACACGCCACACTCACACACCACACACACACACATACACGCGCACACTCACACACACACCACACACTCACACATCACACACGCACACAACACACACACACACACACTACACGCGCACACCACACACACGCGCACACACACACACACACACACACGCACGCGCGCGCACACTCACACACACACTCACACGCACACACTCACACACACACGCACACACACACACACACACACACACACACACACACACACACACACAGACTTTGCATTTAAACAGTCAATAGCAAATAATTAAACTAATAACAAAACATACTTACAGTTGCTGATTCAGAAGCGCCAGATTGTCAGAGCAAAGTCGGAATTGACCCTTTTTTTTTTAAATAGCTTTCGGCCAGCCTTGAACTCTCCTAGGTTCACAAATTCGAACATTTGGGTTGTGCTGTTGTGTTGTGCACAAATCTTAACCAATGATTCCTGATTGTATCTACTTTCGGAAGGCCAAATAAAGTGCTTTTGCTTTCGCCTAGAAACACACAGTGTCTCCCTGACACGGCTGCTTCAACACTACTGCGGTTACTGAAACCACGTCTTCTTTCTTTGCGTGAACATTTGGGCGGCATTATGCAAATATTTCCACATTGTGACGTAGACATGTGGGGGCATGTTTGAATGAGCCTTTTAGGGGGGGCGTGGCTGACTCTTAACTTTGATAAAGAATATCTCTTTGGGTTTTGCAACTTTAGGAATCTCATCTATGCACAATCAGCTTGTAACACTCCAAAGAGAAAGAAAAACTTTAACTCGCATCACCTTTAATGTAAATTGTTATATGCACATGGTTTCACCTCCAGTCTAAATAAAAAGACTAAAGGCAAAAAATAGGTTTTCTTGATTTATTGCATGTTAATTTTCTCTTTTCCTTCTCCAGACAAGCTGGACGAGATTCTAGCCGCTGCTCAGCAGACAATTAGCACATCAGACTCTCAGGGTCACAGAGGTCATGGGGGCAAGAAGGAACGAAACAAGGGCTTTAGCGCTAACGAGGTAACATCTCGGTTTCATTATCTCTGTTTTGATTAACATAGCATTTCGACAGTCTCGAGGAAGCTACATTTTAAGTCAAGTTACTCATAATTTAAACTATAGTCAGTGTGATGTCTTTTGTCATTTATCATCAGCATAAACTTTAACAAGCATCTTAAAAAAACAACAGCATGAACAGCAGCATGAAGCTAAATATTGCAGCGCAAAAAAATATCCAAAATGCAGCACGGGGACTTGAATCGGTGAAATGTTTAGAACAAAACAATTCATTTTCACACATGAGAGAGAAGTATGGGAGAGATTGTTTGATTATTGCATCAGCTCGCTCAGCTGTATAGATGTGTGCACAATAGCATGTAACATCAAAAGCCACTGTTGTAATAAAAAATAGCTACAAAAATGCTTGAAAAGTTATATACACAGCTTTGAAAAAGCAGTTTTGCTGGAATAAAAGGGTTCTTTGTAGTATGTTGCTTCTTCTGTCCACTTGCATTTGCTAGCCTGATCTTAGCTGTTACACAGTCATGTTTGTAAAGCTTTTCATCTTTTTTGTGCTGCAGGTGCTGAAAAAAGTACATTTACAGGCAGTTATTGTGTGGAAATAGAGCTGTAAGCTTGTCTGATGTAGAACCATCTTTCAATGTGCTAAATATTCCATCCCACCAGTCTTTTCCATTTTTTACAGCAAACTCTCGAACAATCAGGTGTTGGCCAGATGTCATCAGGGTCTGGGTATGGTTATAACCAAGCCCAGTTTTCATCAGGCCATTCAACTCAGCGTGCTGTGATGATGCGTCAGAAATCCATGGGTGGGTTTAAATGCAACAGGTGTTGAATCCATCTCTTTTCAATCCAGTTGCACCGTAATTCTAGGTGAAGTTTATGTAACTGTGTTCTGCATGTCTTCTGTCCAAAGGAGTGACCGAGGAGGAGAGGGTACATCTCCACCCTCCTAAAATGAAGCTGTCTCGTAGTCTTTCTGTGCCTGGACCAGAGGACATCCCCCCTCCGCCCGACACTTCAGCGCCTGAGCCGCCCCTGTCTGCCGGCGGCCACACAGACAGGAGAGCGGCACCAACACATTTTTATGCTGTCCCTCCTCTGCCTCCATCGCACCACCTGCCTCATAGCCAGACACAGCACAGGGTGCCACCCAACCGCAGGGTAAGAGCTCGATAGCTCTGGTCAAAAACTTCAAGAAGTGGCATTGGTCATATTCTTTCTTGTCTGTTCCTGGACATATACAGCCAAAATAAAAGGATTAAAGGGATGTTGTTGTTTCTTCACAAATCATTTTTTTAAAGAATGTCCCGCACGCTCGTCCATATAATGGCAGTGGATATCACTCATCATCAAGCTTTTAAAAAAATTATGCAAAAGTATCACAGAATGGTCCCATGTGACGCGTGCCATATATTTCAAGTGTTCGGGGGTATACAGTATCATAAGGTTTGGCGAAAAACAAACTGAAATTTAGCATATTATTTAATGAATATCCTGACCTTGACCATTGATCTCTGTGCATGACTGCATGTTCATGAGACTCTATTAGCTCAGCAGTTCACTCCGACTTGCCCAGAAAAAGCTGGATTAAGTTATGAAAAATCAAGGTTAATAAAAATGCGTTATGACATTTTTTTTAAGGGAAATCCCCAAAATAGTATCTGTATACTTTCTTGACTGAGTTGAATATCTCTGGACCGGAACTCCAGTTGTCATGGCAGTAAAAATGACGGTTGACAGATGAATGCGATAACTTGTTGCAACAAGCACAACAGATACATTTGCCTTAGAGAAGAAAGTACATGGATTGTATTTCATGTCGTGTTTTTATTAATCTTGATATTTCACAACCTTTGTGCTTTTCTTGGGTGAGTCGGAGCAAACTGCTCCCATGAAAACACAGTTGTACACAGAGACCAACTACCAAGGTCGTGATTTTTGTTAAACAAAATGTTACATTTCAGTTTGTTTTTACCAAAACCCATCGTGTACCCACAGAGCACATGGAATATATAGCACATTAAACTCGCAAGCTTGCGGGACATTTAAAAAAATAATCTCCTTTTGTGGTCCAAAAATGAAAGAAGTGCATACAGAATTACATCAACACAAGGGTGAGTAAATGATAACTTATATTCTAAATTATAAAACGTTGAAATATTGTGTTTCGCAGGCTGAAACTGATACCAGCAAGATGGGAGGTGGGAGAATGGGTGGTCTGAGGCGTGGCTATAGCAATGCCACGCCTCCCTCTGATGTGGGGCCCAAACAGTCCACTGCACAGCGGAACCAAGCGCCAGCGGTGGCAAAGATTACAGGTCGGCAAGGTGGGAAGGGGCAGTTGGTGAAGCAGCGCAAGGTGGAGGAGACTGGAAAGTTGGAAAAAAGTTCCATTTCAATTCCAACGATTATTGTGAAAGCGCCATCTACCAGCAGCTCTGGGCACAGCAGCAGGGCGAGCAGTGAGGATACAGAACCGTCTCCTGAGAATAATGAAGAGCAGGAAGAGGCAAAGCCTCAAAACCCAGTTGTGGCACCTACACCCGCTCCACCGAGTATCCCACCGAAACTGGAAACACTGGGCAAGAGTACAGCACAGCGGGAACGCGAATGCTACCGTGACTCCCGTCGGAGAAGCGCCTCCTTCTACTCCTCTGAGGAGGACATGTTGGATGAGCAGGAGTCTGCTCAGACTTCATTGGAGGCCAACACCTCTGCTCGATTGCGCTCTTCTAAGTCTATCGATGAGGGATTGATCTCCAGCGATGCCTTAAGCATGCCACCTGCATTCGGTTTGCCTCAGTATGCATCAGCTACACCTCATCAAGCCACTACTTTCATCCACCCATTGACGGGGAAAGTTCTAGACCCAACAAGCCCACTTGGACTTGCACTGGCGGCTCGTGAGCGAGCGCTGAAAGACGACCGACATACGCGTAGAGAGGAACGCCACTTCGGTCGGCAGCTGTCCAGCACTGGAGTGTTTCCTTCCGCGGTTTCCTCTCCAAACCAAAAACCTGTTCCTCCATTCTACATCTACCAATCACACACCTCTCTCTACCTTAGTGGTGCCTCTCCAACAACAAGTGGGCCAGTCCCACAGAGTCGCCCCCAGTCCCCTCGGATGCTTCAAATAAGTGATGGTGGGATGGGGAGCTTGGAATGGAGTGAACATAATATTGTGGATCGAGAGGAAAGAGGGGCACCAAAGGTGCGGTTTACAGATAATCAAACCAGTCAGTACCAGTCTCACCTTCAGGATAGAGATAACAGAGCCAATCAGTACCACACTTACATGCGGGACCGAGAAAGGGAAGGGCACAAGAGGATACCGCCCAAGCCTCCTCCCCGCAGACCTTCCTTTATAGATAAGGAGAATGATCTCGGCACAGCTGACAAAAATCCCACTGGTAATTCCCAGGATTACAGAGAAGGACAGAGGATGGGAGAAAGTGGCATGGAAAAGGAGAGGGAGAAGGATGCAAAGAGAGGGAAAAATCTAGAGGTTGGTGAGGGTGGCGATGTAATGGTGCTTCCACCTCCTGCTCTTTCTATGGATGTGGACGATGAGTTTGTGTTTGCAGAGCCCCTACCTCCCCCTATACAATTTGCAAACGGAATAGAAATAGACACTCATGGAACAACAGAATATAATCATCAACAACAACAACAACAACAGAAGGAGCTGTCAGGATCTCAGCCACCCAAGGAGCAACAGTCTCTGCAAATGCTGTCCAAACCCCCGCAAGACTCCATGTACCTACCAGACAACATGCAAGCTGACTCACAGCAGACACCTGTCCATCCGTCTGCTGTGGTGCATCCATTTATTTTCCCACCATCTCTAATCCCCGCTCCACAGCTGTGTCCCAAAATACCTACCGCAAACCCGCCCCAGTCGCAACCCTCAAGCTATTCCCAGCACCCAAGCACCAGCCAACCCCAACCTTTACCCTCACCACAAGCGGGAGACTCTGCCGCTTCTAGTCTTACATCTTATGACAGTGAGGTGGCCAATCTGACCCAGTCAGCTCTCTCTCAATCTCTCCCTTCTCAGATTTTCCCTTCATCGCATTCCCCTTCCGCCCCAACCGCCTCATCTGACCCTATGTCATTGCATCGGCCTCTCCCGCTTTTTTACCCACAGCAAGGCCACGCTAACATTTCTATGCCATATTCCACTGTGGCTGAAACTGCAGCTGTAATGACGGTCACCACAACAATGCCTTTGGAAAATACATCAGTTATCACAGGTGACCGACTTCCTCTGGCACTTAAGGGCCATGATTGGTCGGAGGCTGTGGTCGATTCTGGGATTGAGGAACTGGATAGTCACGGCAGCAGTGATCACCACATGGAAAACTTTGGAGAAAGAAGAGAACTGGAAGGAGGCAGAGAGAAGGAGAGAGGCAGGAAGATGGAGAGAAAGCACGGAGAGTGGGATAGTAGGGGATGGATTTAAAGGAGACAGAAGAGTATCCCTGGATTCGACTCTTTCTCACCCTGATAAATTTGCTCAAGAAACACACAAACCGCACATGCATAAATCCAAACCTCCAAACCTGCACACTCAGAATATGTCAAAATATCACATGCACACAGAAAATGGACGAACCGGACCACCGCTACAGCGGCAGGCTAGCACCGCTCCTAACATGTACAGGTCAAGGGAAGAGGAAGAGCTGGAACAGAGAAGAGGAGGCGATGCTGCAGTGAATATGCCAGCATTTATGGATCATCGTCTGAACTCTCCTCTCTCCAACGTTAAGGCCAGCATCATAAATGAACTCAGCAGTAAACTACAACAGCTTGGTGGCTGGCAGGGTCAGGCACCACCATCAAATCATAGGTGAGATATTGTGTGAAATCAAAAAGAAACTCATGTTCTTTCTGATATACAGTAAAGTTGCAAGAAAAAGTTTGTGAACCCTTTAAGAATTACATAGATTTCTGCAGTTATTATGTGGTCTGATGTACAGTTATATATTGACTATGTACCTTTTTCCTCCAACTGTATCTCAAATGGAGTGTAGGTAAAAAAAAAAATATGTATATTATATATCCAGTGTTTATAAAATAATCCAGTGACATTTTTGTTTGAGTCTGACAACAACCAGTGCTCCACACAGAGATCTGACCTCACCATCATCAGTCTGTCTGGAATGACATTAAGAAACAGAACAAACCGAGACAAACTAAATCCAGAAGATCTGTGGCAACCTCTCCAAGATGCCTCAAAAAATCTACCTGCAAAATCTATGCTCAAGTGTACCTAGGACAAAAGCTGTTAAACGCCAAGGATGGTCACTCACAACAAATGTTGATTTGATTTAGTTAATTGATGAATAATCTATTTATTACATTATTTTTGAAAGCATCCTCCTTTTACAGCATTTAAAAAAAAATCACAGCTTTGCAGGAACGTTTCTTGAAGTATCTTGGAGACGTTGCCACAGTTCTTCTGGATTTAGTCTGTCGCAGTTTTTTCTGATTCTTCATGTTACTCCAGACAGACTGGATGATGATCAGATCAGATCTCTGTGTGAAGGACTGGCTGTTGTCAGACAAAAAACGGATTATTACAATTAGTGGCAAAATTAATGTTTGGAAATGTAAACTGATATCTCCTACTGACATACGGACAAAAGATAGAAATTACTGACTTAAAACCATTTTTAGCTGGTGAAAATGCTAGTGTTCTAATAATTTTGTCCACCACTGTATATATATATATATATATATATACATGAATGATACCTCAAGTCATAGCAACCCAAAAAGCTTAAACCTCTTAATATTCTTTAACAACCACATAGCAATCCCTGGCAAACACCCACAACACCTCAGCATTGTTGTGGCAAATGTTTTCACTGGCAAACACCTCTTATCTAGTTGTATTGCTATTTTTCTGATTTAAATGGGCAGTACAGTTATTTTTCTGAGTTTACACACTTTCATTTACTCTTCACAGGTTTCCAGGCGATCTCTCCGGCTGTGCACCTCTCCTCCCTGATTCAGTGCAGTCTCTCCAGCGCTCCTTCTCTCCAAACCTTCCCCCTAACTCTTTAACATCTAACTGCCCCTCTGTGGCTCTGAACTCTAACCTCGTACCTTCATCTCCTCTTCCTGTAACCTCTCTAACCTCATTACCGCTCACCCCGACCCCAGCTCCACCTCCTCTCAAAGACTGGACGCCATCTAATTCTCCTATTTCTTTTCCTCATGGGATTTTGTCACCTCCGTCACTACCCCATGTCCCCCTCTCTCCTCTTTCCCTAGCTCATGCACCACTCTCTCCTCCATCGTTACCTCATCCTCCCATTTCTCCGATATCTCTCTCTCACGCACCTCTGTCTCCTTCCTCTGTCTCTTATTCGCCGCTTTCTCCATCCTATTCTCCCTATCCCTTGTCTCCGAAGCATCGCTCTAAGTATCGCAGTAAAGCCTCCGAGTTTCAGTTCTCCGGACCAGAGCTACGCCGTTCTGAATCTCATTCCTACACCCAGCGTCGCCGCGTTCCCAGTCCCCTCATCTCCTGCTCGGACCACCCACAACCCGGACCTCCGCGTCCATCCTCGCTCCCTCTTTTTCCATCTGCGCCACTCTACGGCTCTCCGTACGAAATACAGCCTCTTTTAACGCCCCCGTTTGGAGTCGCCCATCAGTATTCAGATCTGTTTTTCCCACAAACTTCTCTCTTTTCGCTTCCATCACCTGTGGCTCCTCTGAACCCTGTGCTGGTCTCCAGCTCTCTCTCTCCTACCAAATTCCTGTCTGGAGGCTCCTCCCCATCTTGTATGGGCTACCCGCCCTTAACTCCTCCTCCACCCAATCAGCCTTTTGTGTCTAAGCCCCTCCCCTACTGGAGCAAATATGATGTTGCTGATTGGCTGACTTACCTGAATCTTGCAGAGCACCGGGAGCGTTTTCTCGACAATGAGATTGATGGTTCCCACCTGCCTTCTCTGACAAAAGAGGACTTCCTGGATCTCGGCGTGAGTCGGGTCGGACATCGCATGAACATAGAGCGGGCGCTTAAGAGACTTACAGACAGGTGAGATAGAAAGATAAGAAAAGGAGGGGAAATGAAGGGTAGATTTAGATGAACAAGCAAAAGAACATCAAAAAGCAAAGTGACGGGGAAATTATTTGTTTTTTTTAAACCGAAAAGAAGCGGTTTATATTAGTTTTCCTAAAAATGGTCCACCATTTCATACAAATTTAGCTCTGCATGGATAATTCTGCCTGCAGCTTTACTCAACAATAAATAAATATTCTGCCCTTGATGTTTTTGTATGCTTTAGATGATGTTTATTAAAAGAAGTTTAGTTGAGCAAGGAAGACTTCATTTGATCACAAAACCCATTTCATCTCTAGACTGCGACCTTCATGTATACATATTTTATTTTGCACTGCCAGTCATTGGTTTGGACATATCTATTCATTCTTTATTATTAAACTTTTCCACAATTTAAAGTTATAGTAAACTATGAAAACTAAGAAATAATAACACTACTGAAGGTTTTCACGTCTCCTTGTTTCTTGTGTACTAAAAAATAAACTTTAATTTTAGAAATGTAAAAAGTCATGAGTGGCCAAGTGGACCAAACGTTTGACTAGTAGTGTATATTATAACATACATGGATTGAGTTATGATTTTCATACTCCATTTAAATCCACAAAACTCATAAAATCAATTGATTTACAGCTCATTCCTTTCATTAAACCTGGCATTTATTTGAAATTGCACAACTGATACGTGACCTATAATTACATACTGCACACCTATGTAACTTTAATAGTTTTTTTGAATGCCAAATTCTTCATCATAGTCTGTAGATGATCAGTATATCAAGCACTTTGGTTTCTTACCTCATGCTCTGCCTCCTTTCTTTTTCTTTCCCCCCCTTCCATGTTTTCTAGGCTCTCCTCTGCTTTCTCTGTCTCCACTGTTTCTTCTGAAGGGCAGAACGAATGCATGAGAGATGAGGCGACTCAGAGCTAGAGGAGAGAATTAGAGAGAAGCAGTTAGAGGATAGAAAGAAAGAAAGAATGGGGTTAGACAAAAAGCATTTGGGGGGGAGAAAGACTTCCACTGAAGGACAGAGGTGGGGATGATTGCAATGGAGACGCACTATGAAATACTCGAACACTCTCGCAGAGTAAAAGCTAACGTCCCAGCTGAAGCCAGACGGCCAAACGTCTTCAGCCAATCAGAGACCGAGAGAATGTACTTCTTTCATTGTTTTATGGATGACCAGATCAAGAGGTGTAATGAACTTTAGTAATATGATATTATTATATTAATACAAATGAGGCTACTGTGCATATTTTAGCATCATGATGTGCAGGCTTTGATTCATCTGATAATATGATGATTAAAGTCAACATGAAACCAGAACAACCCCGTTTTACGTTTTAAATTAACATTTTAGTGCGTGTTATTACAAAGAAAACAAAAATGCTTATCAAATGTAATTTTCCATCATTTTAATTTTTAACCTCCAGTCATGTAGACACTTTCCACCATCCAATCGATTAAATCAATCCTGCCTTTATCATTGAATGACATTTTTATCATTGAATGTCCTTTTTTACTCAGATATGTTTGTTTTATGGAAGTAAAATGGGTTGAAGACTGTTTCGTGTTAACTTTAAGGAGTAAAAAAGTCATCATAATGCCAATAATAACCGTATAATGATTAAGTATGTAAGCATTTTAATACCATAAGCAGAATCAGTCTTCCAAAGATCAGAACACAATGAAAGGACCCATCGTTTATATTGCTTAAGTGCGCTCTTGTTAACCTGCACAAACACATACATGCACACAAACATGGACTGTGTGTGTGTGTGTGTGTGTGTGTGTGTGTGTGTGTGTTTTGTTATGGCGGTGGTGGTTGTTTTATAGGAGTAAAGCATAACTCCATTTCATTTGAAAATATATTTAAGGAAATAGGAACAAAATAAAATATATATATATGTATGTATGTGTGAGTGTGTGTATGGAAATGTATGCAGAATTAAAGTATATATATATATATAAATATCAGATATTTATATTGTTCTGTACAATAATTGATGATACATAAGCTCTGCTTAAGAGGTTTGAATAAATTATTCTCTTGTTCAATTTATTCTCATCTGTTTTTGAACAAAAATTGACATAGTTGAAATAGTTTCCTTTTTCATAATTTTTGCAGCTTTTTCAGCCCATTTTTGCTGTATGCTTTGCTTCAGTAATAGTTCACCAAAAATGGCTGCTCAGGCCATCCGCGAGTTTGTTTCTTCATTTGCACAGAGAAATGTAGCATTGCATCTCTTGCTCACCAGTGGATCCTCTGCAGTGAATGGGTGCCGTCAGAATGAGAGTCCAAACAGCTGATAAAAACATGACAATAAGCCACAAGTAATCCACACCACTTCAGTCCATCTGTTAACATCTTGAGAAGACAAAATCTGTGTGTGTGTTTGTAAGAAATAAATCCTGAAGATCCTTTTATGAATCATTAAGATGTTTTAACTTCAAACCGTTGCTTCCAGGTAAAATATGAGTCTATAATCCATAATAACACTTCCTCCAGTGAAAAAGTCCATCTCCTGTTGTCTCTCACATCAGAATCCAGCCACACGTAGAACTATTACTGTTTAGGCTTGTAAACGTTGCTTGATCTGTGCAGATTTCTCTCCTGATTCAGACAATACCACTTTTCTCTGGAGTAAGCGATATTATGGATTGACCACTTGCATTTTAGCCAGAAGCAATGCTTTTATGGATTTGTTTCTTACAAACATGCTTCTCAAGATGTTACTGGAGCGGTGTGGATTATTGTGATGTTTTTATCAGCTGTTTGGACTCTCATTCTGACGGCACCCATTCACTGCAGAGCATCCACTGAGGAGTACGTGATGTAATGCAACATTTCTCCAAATCTGTTCTGATGAAAAAACAAACTCATCTACATCCGGGATTACCTGAGAGTGAGCACATTTTCAGGAAATGTTCCTTTTTTCGATGTACTATTCCTTTAATTGTATGCGTGAACCTTGTTCCATGCAGGTAACAATCTTGAGGGTGAGTAACTAATGACTTTTTAATTTTAGGATGAACTAGTCCTTACATTCCCATAGGCCACGATTGAGATCACATGACACCGGCCACTGTCCTGTTACTGTTCTGAGGGGATGAGCTCTGATAATAAACAGTCATCAACAATCATGTTACTATACTGAGTTCAGTGCCTCAAACACCTCATGTGCTTTGATTATAGAAATGCATTATATTAATAGTGTTTGATTTTGAACTTATGAACCTGCTCTGTGAACACACTGATACATACTAATTGCTTCACATGTTGGCAGTTTTTCACTCTGAGCTGTGACTGGCAGAGAGCAGAAATAACTCTCACATTCTACAACACACTTAAATCTCACACCTGACAACTCATTTACACTGAGGTGAGAGAGCATGTCTGTGTGTGTCCGTGTGTGTGAGAGAGAAGGAAAACACTCGCATGTGCGTACGCAGCTCTGCAACAGCTGACTGACTGCACACACACCCGAGCAGCGTCAGACAGACACGGGAGAGAAGTGAGGGATCCTGAAAGACTTGGAGTGACAGGTCAGTTTCTGCGATTCAGTTTCTGAGTAGTTGACAAAAATGTTTTTTATAAATGTTTATATATTTAGGTGCTGCAAATCAGTTTTATTTTTTAAGCCACTTTTTGCACCCCGCTTAGACTAAATGGTTGTGTTGTGTCTTCTTAAAGTACAAATAGTTAATTTATTCTCTGTTAATATGACACAATCTGCATGCATAAATTAGAAAAACACATTTAAATGGTTTTAGATGCATGTCACTGTTAAACATGTCAACGATCCATATAGTATAAATAGTGTTACCCTGATTTATTGGATAGCTGTATGTGAATCAGTGCAGCTTTCCAAACTAAGGAAATTAGCATTTAATAAATAGCTTTGGGACGTGTAGTCATGGCATTTGCATGTGCAGCTTTGCTATATAAAAACAAATAGCTTTGAATATGTTTATAGTGTATATTTAGCTCACACTTGATCAATAGATCAGCTAACATAGTCTGTTGAAATGCTTCCATTATGTGTTTGTACTTTACTAAAAATGTATTGGGATTCACAATAGCAAAAATGCTATATTTTTAAGGCTTTGCGTTTATTTTTTATATTATTTTCTTCTTTATGTGTATACATGTTTTGGTTAGACTTTATTTAAGGTGTACCTGTTACAGTGTAATTCTACATTTAAGTACTGATTAATATTAATGAACTACATGTGTTTACTAAAGGGTTAGAGTTAGGATGATAGGGTTTGGCTTAGGGTTAATTGCATGTAAAATAATGTTTTTTTTTCTTATGCAATTTGTTCGTATTTGAGATTGTGGCTGTAAATGTTATATTTAATGTTCTGCACACAAAAAAAACAACTCCTGACTGATGTTTAAACTCTTATACATGCGAGTTTGCATTTGAAAACACGTTATGCATCATGGTCAGAAATGAACCAGGACTTTTGGATTGTGTGTGTGTGTGTGTGTGTGTGTGTGTGTGTGTGTGTGTGTGTGTGTGTGTGTGTGCGCACATAAATTTGGGGCAAAAATGATACTTCTCTACACTTTCTAAATGTTTTATTCTTCTATTTATGGGGTTTGTTTCGGTAGTGATTTTACTGATTAATTGTAAAACTGACTTTGTACCTTATTTACCCCTAAATGGTAAATATTAGGACCTTTAAGATACATATGAATACTTTTAAGCGTTTGTACCTTACAGTGCCACTTCACTTAAAGCACCTTTTTTTCTGAGTGTTAAATGTGTTCGACACAATGGGCTTTAAGAACAACACATGCTCTCATAAATAGAAAATCACTTTCAGGGGCAAATATCGGCCCTCCAAAAAATGCATTTCTGACTCAGTTATGTATTTTGCACGGAGCGTGTGCTTTATGAAGCGCGTGTGTAAGACGACCCACCAGCTCGTGTGTATTTGGAGTCGCTCGGCTGCTGAAGGGAATTCTGGGGTGGGGGTGAATTCTATTTCTGATCCAGGATTCCAGTAGCATCACACACACATATAAACACACCCTTACAGTAGGCTCATAAACACATGCATTCAGACATGCAGATGCAGTGACGTCCTTCATGATTTTAGTTTAGTTAGTTTGTGTGATTTTGCTTCGTTCCCTTGAATATCATCTCATTAGATTTCTGTCAGTGTTAATCATGATGAATTGACAGCACATTTCAGAGATGTTCATCATCAGAACTGTCTATATTCAGTCTGCAGTGAGTCCCTGGAGTGATTCACAGACAGTTGCATGCTCTGGATTACAGCCAGAAACTCACCCGAGACATTTTTATCAGCTGGACTTTTTTAAGCAGAGCAAAGACATGCTATTAGGCACAGGTCATGTTATGTGTAAGTAGTCTTTAGCCCGTGCTGTATAGCAGCGACTCGCATTCTCTTATCATTTGAAGTGACCACACATTTACCAGTCCATCATTTGTTTTAATTGCAGTGGTTTGTGGACCAGTTTGATAAGCACTTGCTCGGCAGACTCTTATTTTAATCAGGATTTGTTGCTCTTGTCATTTACTATTTTTCCTCCTGTTGCTGAGTGTTTTTAGACAGTAAACCACGGCAGGCGTAATTCCTCACCATTGTAGTCTTTGTTACCCTTGTGGAAATGTTTTAATTGTATTTAATGTGCACGTTTAGTGTACTTACAATCTTAAAACCTTTTTTTAATTATGAAAATATTAATGCAGGTAATGCAATGTCACTTAAGTTAAAAGTCACTTAAGTGTACTTAAAGAGAGAGTTTACTTTCATTAACATGCTTTTAAAAAGTGCACTTTGTAATATCAAGATAAAGTTTTACTTTCAAGAACACTTTACATCATTATATTTTAATATTTTGCCATGCATTAAAGAAGTACATTTATTTTAATGTGTTGACTAACATACGGAAGCACAAGTACTTGATTATTAAGTTGGCTTGTGAAAGCCAACTTACTGAAATCCTATTTAAACTTATTATTATTCTTCTGAGACTAAATTTCTGACTGCTACTCCTCCTAGAGCTTTAACTCTACAGACTCCAAACTCAGCCCAAATCTTCAGACTGATCTCGCGGGGTGTGCTATATCTTTTCTAAGCGATCGGGTTTATGCTAATCGTACAATTAGCGAAAAACCGCGCAAAAAAACGCATCGACAATGCATGGCGGCAAACTTCGACGGGTTGTAGCGCAGAGCGAGAATTTCGTAGAAACTTGTGAATCACAACATTTGAAGAGGCTATCAAGCTGAGCGAGAACATACCCCGCAGTGGGGTATAAGTTTTACCCCTGGGGCGCAAGAGACCCCCAAAATTGTCCCATAGACTTACATGGTGAGGGGACGGCCCATGAAATAGCATCTGAGCACAAACGTTTATACTACAATGGTAATTTACATAGGAAATGATCTATTGACTCTTTCTATCTATCTATCTATCTATCTATCTATCTATCTATCTATCTATCTATCTATCTATCTATCTATCTATCTATCTATCTATCTATCTATCTATCTATCTATCTATCTATCTACTGACTCTATCTATCTATCTATCTATCTACTGACTCTATCTATCTATCTATCTATCTATCTATCTATCTATCTATGCTAGCAACATGCTACTCACTTTCTAATCATGCTGGCAACATGCTAGCAACATGCTAATCATGCTAAAATCATGCTAGCAACATGCTAATTATGCTAGCAACATGCTAATCATGCTAAAATCACACTAGCAAAATGCTAGCAACATGCTAATCATGCTAAAATCATGCTAGCAACATGCTAATCATGCTAAAAACATGCTAGCAACATGCTAATCATGCTAGCAACATGCTAATCATGCTAAAATCATGCTAGCAACATGCTAATCACGCTAGCAACATGCTAGCAACATGTTAGCAACATGCTAATCATGCTAGCAACATGCTAACAACATGCTAATCACGCTAGCAACATGCTAGCAACATGCTAATCATGCTAAAATCATGCTAGCAACATGCTAATCATGCTAAAATCATGCTAGCAACATGCTAATCAATGCTAGCAACATGCTAGCAACATGCTAATCATGCTAAAAACATGCTAGCAACATGCTAATCATGCTAAAATCATGCTAGCAACATGCTAATCACGCTAGCAACATGCTAGCAACATGCTAACAACATGCTAATCACGCTAGCAACATGCTAGCAACATGCTAATCATGTTAAAATCATGCTATCAACATGCTAATCACGCTAGCAACATGCTAATCATGCTAGCAACATGCTAGCAACATGCTAATCATGCTAAAAACATGCTATCAACATGCTAGCAACATGCTAATCATGCTAGCAACATGCTAATCACGCTAGCAACATGCTAACAACATGCTAACAACATGCTAATCACGCTAGCAACATGCTAGCAACATGCTAATCATGTTAAAATCATGCTATCAACATGCTAATCACGCTAGCAACATGCTAATCATGCTAGCAACATGCTAGCAACATGCTAATCATGCTTGCAACATGCTAGCAACATGCTAGCAACATGCTAATCATGCTAGCAACATGCTAAGCAACATGCTAAATCATGCTAAAATCATGCTAGCAACATGCTAATCATGCTAAAATCATGCTAGCAACATGCTAATCAAAATGCTAGCAACATGCTAGCAACATGCTAATCATGCTAAAACATGCTACAACATGCTAATCATGCTAAAATCTAATGCTAGCAACATGCTAATCACGCTAGCAACATGCTAGCAACATGCTAATCATGCTAAAATCATGCTAGCAACATGCTAGCTAACATGCTAATCATGCTAAAATCATGTGTATCAACATGCAATCACGCTAGCAACATGCTAGCAACATGCTAAACATGCTAACACGCTAGCAACATGTAGACATGCTAACATGCTAATCACGCTAGCAACATGCTAGCAACATGCTAATCATGTTAAAATCATGCTATCAACATGCTAATCACGCTAGACAACAATGCTAATCAAAAATGCTAGCAACATGCTAGCAACATGCTAATCATGCTAAAACATGCTAGACATGCACAGCTAAACATGCTAGCACATGCTAATCAGTAGCAACATGCTAATCAGTAACATGTAGCAACATGCTAATCATGTAAAATCATGTAGCAACATGCTAATCAGCTAGAACATGCTAGCAACATGCTAATCATGCTAAAACAGTAGCAACATGCTAATCAGTAAACAGTAGCAACATGCTAATCAGTAAAATACATGCATAGCAACAGCTAGCAACATGCTAATCACGCTAGCAACATGCTAGCAACATGACTAAATCATGTAACATGCTAAACATGCAATCAGCTAGCAACATGCATAGCAACATGCTAACATGCTAAACAGCTAGCAACATGCTAATCTAAAGCTACAACATGCTAAATCATGCTAAAACATGCTAGCAACATGCTAATCAGCTAGCAACATGCTAAACATGCTAATCAGCTAAACATGCTGCAACATGCTAATCATGCTAAAATCATGCTAGCAACATGCTAATCATGATAACATGTACAACATGTAATCAGCTAGCAAATGCTAGCAACATGCTAATATGCTAAAACAAGCTACAACATGCTAATCACGCTAGCAACATGCTAACATGCTAACATGCTAGCAACATGCTAATCAGCTAGCACATGTAACATGCTAACAGCTAAACATGCTAGCAACATGCTAATCAGCTAAACAGCTAGCAACATGCTAACATGCTAAAATCATGCTAGCAACATGCTAATCAACGCTAGAACATGCTAGCAACATGCTAATCATGCTAAAATCATGTACACATGCTAGCAACATGCTATCATGCTAAAACATGTACAACATGCTAATCAGCTAGCAACAGCTAACATGCTAAGCAACATGCTAATCACGCTAGCAACATGCTAGCAACATGCTAAACATGCTAATCACGCTAGCAACATGCTAGCAACATGCTAATCATGTTAAAATCATGCTATCAACATGCTAATCACGCTAGACAACATGCTAATCATGCTAGCAATATGCTAGCAACATGCTAATCATGCTAAAAACATGCTAAATGGCAACATGCTAATCATGCTAGCAACATGCTAATCATGCTAGCAACATGCTAATCACGCTAGCAACATGCTAGCAACATACTAATCATGTTAAAATCATGCTAGCAACATGCTAATCACGCTAGCAACATGCTAGCAACATGCTAATCATGCTAAAATCATGCTAGCAACATGCTATCATCAACAGTTAGCAACATGCTAATCATGCTAAAATCATGCTAGCAACATGCTAGCAACATGCTAATCACGCTAGCAACATGCTAGCAACATGTCTAAATCATGCTAGCAACATGCTAACAACATGCTAATCACGCTAGCAACATGCTAGCAACATGCTAATCATGCTAAAAATCATGCTAGCAACATGCTAATCACGCTAGCAACATGCTAATCATGCTAAAATCATGCTAGCAACAGCTAATAGCTAATAACATCAAAATGCTAGCAACATGCTAGCAACATGCTAATCATGCTAAAAACATGCTAGCAACATGCTAATCATGCTAAAATCATGCTAGCAACATGCTAATCACGCTAGCAACATGCTAGCAACATGCTAACAACATGCTAAAATCACGCTAGCAACATGCTAGCAACATGCTAATCATGTTAAAATCATGCTATCAACATGCTAATCACGCTAGCAACATGCTAATCTAATCGCTAGCAACATGCTAACAACATGCTAATCATGCTAAAAACATGTTAGCAACATGCAATAGCTAAACATGCTAATCATGCTAAAAGCAACATGCTAAGTCACTGCTATAGCTAAACATGCTAGCAACATGCTAATCATGCTAAAATACATGCTAGCAACATGCTAATCACGCTAGCAACATGCTAGCAAACATGCTAGATCATGCTAAAATCATGCTAGCAACATGCTAGCAACATGCTAATCATGCTAAAATCATGTTAACAACATGCTAATCACGCTAGCAACATGCTAGCAACATGCTAACAACATGCTAATCACGCTAGCAACATGCTAGCAACATGCTAACATGCTAATCACGCTAGCAACATGCTAGCAACATGCTAGCAACATGCTAATCATGTTAAAATCATGCTATCAACATGCTAATCACGCTAGCAACATGCTAGCAAAATGCTAATCATGCTAAAAACATGCTAGCAACATGCTAGCAACATGCTAATCATGCTAGCAACATGCTAGCAACATGCTAATCATGCTAGCAACAGGCTAGCAACATGCTAATCATGCTAGCAACATGCTAATCATGTTAAAATCATGCCAGCGACATGTTAGCAACATGCTAATCACGCTAGCAACATGCTAATCATGCTAAAATCATGCTAGCGACATGCTAGCAACATGCTAATCATGCTAACAACATGCTAATCATGCTAGCAAAATGTTAGCAACATGCATCTATCTACTGACTTTATCTATCTATCTATCTATCTATATCTATCTATCTATCTATCTATAGATCTATCTATCTATCTACTGACTCTATCTATCTATCTATCTATCTATCGACTTTTTCTATCTACTGACTATCTATCTATCTATCTATCTATCTATCTATTGACTCTTTCTATCTATCTATCGATTCTATCTATCTATCTATCTATCTATCTATCTATCTATCTATATACTGACTCTATCTATCTATCTATCTATCTATCCGTCCGTCCGTCCGTCCATCCGTCCGTCCGTCCATCCATCCATCTATCTATCTATCTTTTTTATGTAAGCTTCGTACTTCAAACTGCTAGCTTTTAAAACTAAATAAAAGGTCAGACTTTCACAAGCCAACTTCAAAGTTTGTTCACAAACTTTTATTTCTAGTTGATTATTATTATCGCTGATATTACGTTACTAAATTGCGACTTCATAATTACAAATACATGTGAATCCAGTACGTAAGCTTCCTTTACATTATTAGTGCTGTCAAACTATTAACGATTAATCGCATACAAAATAAAAGTCTCTGTTCACATCGTATATCTGTGTACTTTGTATATTTACTATGTATTTATAAATACTCACCCATAAATGTATATATATTTAAGAAAAATATGTTACGTTTATATATTAAATATATTTATATATAATATAAATTATATGAGTATACAGTTGAAGTCAAAAGTTTTCATACACCTTGCAGAATCTGCAAAATGTTTGTTTTACCAAGTAAGACGGATCATACAAAATGCATGCTATTGTTTATTTAGTACTGACTTGAATAATATATTTCACATAAAATATGTTTACATGTAGTCCACAAGAGAAAATAATAGTGGAATTTATAAAAATGACCCGTTCAAAAGTTTACACCCCCTTGTGTTCTTAATACTGTGTTGTTCTCTGAATGATCCTCAGCTGTGTTTATTAGTTTAGTGAACCCTTCCCAACATTGACTGTATAGTTTTGAGATCCATCTTTCCACACCGAGGACAACTGAGGGACTCATATGAAGCTATCACAGAAGATTCAAACACTCACCGATGCTCCAGAAGGAGAAACCATGCATTAAGAGCCTTTTGAACAGAATTTGTCTTATTTTACCTAAGTATAATATTTTTTCTTCATTTAGTACAGCCCTTCAGAAGCTACAGAAGACATGTAAATGATTCCCAGAAGACAAAATAAGTTCAATTTACCCTGATCTTCAAATTCAAAAAGTTTTCACGCCCCGGCTCTTAATGCATGGTAAACTTTTGAACGGGTCATTTTGATAAATTCAGCTATTATTTTCTCTTGTGAACTACATGTAAACATCTTTTATGTGAAATATCTTATTCAGGTCAGTACTAAATAAACAATAGCATGCATTTTAAATGATCCCTCTTGCTTGGTAAAATAATCATAATTTTGCAGATTATGCAAGATGTGTGTAAACCTTTGACTTCAGCTGTAAAGATATACATGTAAATATTTTCTATATATATACTGTATATGTGTTTATATAAACACAATACACATATATATTATGTAAACAAAAACTTTTATTTTGGATGCAATTAATCATAATTAATCGTTTGGCAGCACTAATTAAAATATATGTTAGTTTATCATAAATGCCTGTCAGTACATTCGGCAGTACACTTATCCATATTTCAAACACTATATGTTATGACATATAAAGATGCACTTATATCCTAATTAAGTGGGTCAAAAACACTCTTAAGTTCAACTATAATTTAGTTATATGTAGTATATATATTTGTATAATTTGCAAATGACATGCACTTCAAGTTTTTGAAAACATTAAATTGACTGCACTCTTTTAAAGCAAATGTTTATTGTAAGTACTTGTTTCATAAGTAGGCTAAAGCGTGCTTGATTTTTCACAGTGGGGTTTATCTGTGTAGTCTCTCGACTCAAATGTTGGCTGTTGTTATACGGCATGAAGCCAAACAAAGCCAGCAGCAGGAGAAAGTAGCTTGTCAGGTGGAGTGTTTTCTTTTTCACTTGTTAGTGCTGTAGCATCACTTATACTATTGCTCATAGAGATTTGAACAAACGCTTTAAAACGACAGCATGTAATTCATCCTGCAGTATGTCAAAACCAGAAGATGGAAAGATCCGGCCTGGGGAAACACAAATGTGCAGAAGGTTCAAAAGCTTGTGAAGCGCTGCAGCCGAGCGGCCGTCTGTTTGCCATGAAGCCTCTTGGAGGATCGTGGCAACAAATGAGCAAACAGAAGCAGATGCCCCTGAATAAATGTCACCTGACGTGTTAAGACGGGTTCAGTAGGGCAACAGCGGCTCGAGGCTGGTGCAGCGAGCAGAAACTGGGCCGCACTGACAACTTTGGGCATCTATTGGCGCTCACTGCATTTATAGTCCATTACATGAAGCATGCCAAACGCCTCTTCACTTACACGTACTCATGTTTAACTGTCTCTTTTGCAGCCAGCTGCGACCATGGCGGACCCTCCAACAGGCCCACCTGAGGATATCAACAAAATCAGCTTCTGGATGGTAAGAAAAACGCTGTTTCAAAGCCCAGTGGTGTTGTTGTGTGTGTGTGTGTGTGTGTGTGTGTGCATGTTTAGTGTGGTGTTATGAGTGACACAAATGTGTGTATAATGACTGTGTGTATGACATGGTATTACAAGGAGAAGTGTGATTTATGAGTGACATTTTCAGTGATTCATTGGGGGAAATCAGAAATGCACCAATACTCCTGTAAGCGCTTATAGTTTAGGTGAATAGTAGGTGTAAGGGCAATAGCACTTATATAAGCTTGCATACAGTAATAAATAACTTTATAGCTAATTAATCGCTATGACTTGTATCCCCGTAAAATGTAACTATATCATCGCGTGTAGCTGTGTAGTATGTGTATGTTGTGTACGTCAGTGTGTGTCTGTGTAAACGTGTGTCATGTGTAGTGTATGTAAATTATGTGTGTGATGTGTGTGTAGTGCATCGCAAATTTATATGCATAAATAGCCAACTTGATACTACATGTATAAGCAGATTTTAGATATATAGCAAATCTTGTGTGAACTATATTAACTCACTGCTCTGTATATGAAGTTGCATACACTCACATAAATACTTTATAGCTAATTTTAATCAGCTTGACTTTTATTTAACCACAAAATGTAACTATATCATCGCTTAGCTTTATATAAGGTAATATATGAGTACGTCCAGCTTTATCTGCATATAAACAGTATACTCAAAGTGATATTATATAGTAAATCTCATCTGCTTGATTGCTTGTATCATCGCAAAATGTAACTATATCATCATGCAGCTCTAATCTTGATAAATACAAGTATAAGGCAGAAATATTTTAGGATATTAACATCATGATTTTGTGTAAAGCTGTTTGAAACAATGTGTATTATGAAAGAGTGTTATACAAATTAATTGAGTCCGTTAGAGTTTTTATGTTTCTAAGCTAACAATTGAATTAGTTTCACAGTTGATGAATTTTACAGTATTATAACACTGTTATTAACACTTTGAAACGATCTGTATTGTATAAAGCACTATAGAAATAAACTCGACTCAATATGGAACAAGCACAAATACTGTATGAAGTTCATGATAGATTGATTTACAGGAACATGAAATCAGCTCTCTTCTGTTCTCGTCTCTTAGCCGGTGAATTACATGCGGACCGTACAGAGGACACCAGCGTCGTACCAGGCTTGTGAAGACATCATGGCATGTATGAAGGACCGGGCTCATGTGGAGCGGCAGTACGCACGTCAGCTGACCGACTGGAGCAACAAGTGGAAAGCTATCAGCGAGACTCGTGAGTGTCAAAAACACATCGTCAGCTACGTTAAACTACAGGTATTGTGTTAAATGATGAGTAGCTCCGCCCACACTTCAATCTCATTGGTCTAAAATCCTGCGCCACATAATATTTTCACAAGCATTACATTATAGAAACCTGTTTTCACTGAATAAAAAAATTAAAAAAGTCATTGTGAAGTTTTATCTCGATTCTGGCATTTTTGCTTGGACTTGCTCATTTATAATGCTAGACATATGCTCATAATTGTGAGAAACGGTCAGAATTGTGAGTTTATATCCCAAAATTCTGACTTTATAACTTGCAATTGTGACTTTATACCAGAAAAAAGTCAGAATTGCAAGATGTAAAGACGCAATTGCGAAAAAAACAACAACACAATTGCGTTTAAAAATGTATTCAGTGTTGGAAACGGGTTTCAATATAACATCCATTGAAAGTCCTTCTGTTATCATATTTTAGAATTTATGTGATTATTATCTTTGTATCTTCGTCAAATAATTAGCACAATTCTTGTAGGTAAAAAGGCATGATAGTAAAAATAAAGTATTTGTTTCACATTTTTGACAGCATTTTCTGATTTATGTTAAAAAGGCAAATGCAAAATTGGTTTTCTGTATAAATATTTTCCTCTAATTTGAGATCTTTTTCTAATGTCCAGATTTATGTTCTGAACATATATGTATTTAATTAGACAATGCCTCACTGAGAGATCGTTTGCTTTAATCTGAAGTTTTCCCTTCTTTTGCTCGTGGTTTTTATGCTTTTTTAAATTCAATTAAAATGTGCTGGCCGTCAAGTTCAAGTGCAGTTGTGCTCCGTGTAAAGTGTTAGTAAGTGAGCTGATTTTCACTGTGTGCTTGTCTCTCTCAGGGCCGCTGTACGGGTCTCTCTTGCGGGCCTGGCAGTGCTTTTTCTCATCCACCGAGCGTCTGTCTGCTCTTCACACGTCAGTCTCCCAGTCTCTGGTTTCTGAAGACGGAGAACGCATTCACTCGTGGCAGAAGGAGACGTTCCCGCGGAAAATGTTCTGCGGATTCAGAGAGTCACATGAGCTTGCGACAGCTTTCTCTCGTGCACAGAAGCCCTGGGAGAAACGGTTAAAGAAGGTGATAGTATGCTGAATCATGATATCAACTGTGTTAATCAACTGAACTGTTCACTCCCACATCAGTGTATTCAGGCAAGGTAAAGCATGACTTCTCTCAGACTAATGGAAAGAAAACATACAAAATAAACCTAGCGATTTGTGAGAAACGCTGTTGAAGGGGTTTGGACCAAGCACCAAAACACACTTCTAGCCAATCAGCATTAAGGGGCGTGGTCACTCCGGATGGGGAGGTGCCTGTTTGTGAACTTGGGGGTGGAGCTATCAAGATAGGGTGTGATTCTTTTAGGTAGGGGTGTGTTTGCTTTTGTCATTTCAAATATCAAGAAATCGCTTTCTGCACAATTTTCATTTTACATGTTATCTGTCTGCATCTGTAGATTTCAATTTACAAAGCATATATTTAAATAATGTTTTCTTGATATTTTCCAGCCAGAAATCTTTAAAGGTGCCATAGAATGCATTGATACAGTATTTTAAATTGTTCTCTGATATCTACATACAAGGTATGTGGCTTAGGTTAGGGCAAAAAATATCCAGAAACGAGTTACATGTCCATTTACAACCCTAGTATTCATTTACATTTTATTTCTAAAAGCATGATACAAATATGTTGTATTTTTTCTGCTATTGACAGTATTTTGATTTGTGGAGTGATACAAAATAGATCCTCCAAAATCCCCACTATAAAATCATAATATGTCAACAAAAATTATAATTTTAGAAATAAGAATTTTGAATCCGCTTTTATACAATGTATCTTTCTGGAAATGTATGCAACTAATTCATGCATATGTAATTAGATAATCATATATCTACCTATATATATATATATATATATATATATAAGTTCTAAATATACAAATTGTATTAAATGTGTTGTTTTTAGTAATTGTGAAATTTTCTAGTGGTTTCTCATTGAAAATAGTTTCACATTTTTTTCAGTGCATACATAACATAATATATAATATTCTAATACTTCAATGAGAAACGTATAGAAAGAAGAGGAAATATCATCTCCAGTGCATAACATTCAGTAGCATAAGAGCTGAATGGAATATGAAAGCACTACATAATAAATCTTTGTGTCTCCATTAGCTGGAAAAGGCTCGTGCGGCGTATCATAAGTCATGTCAGACAGAGCAGAGCGCTCAGGAAAAAGAGGATCAAGCCAAACACAACGCCAAGCTGAGCGAGAGCAAACTGTCCAAGATCCAGCAGGCCCGAGAGAAAGCCACGCAGGAGCGCAGCAAGGTCAGGCAGCGCTCGGACGCCATGAACACACACCACTTACTGCTGTGACTTCATGAATGTGTGCTTGTACAGGCACGAGATCGTTATGAGAAGGTTCTAGAGGACGTGACTGGCTTCGCACCGCGATACATGGAGGAAATGGAGTCTGTGTTCGACCAATCACAGGAGGAGGAGAGGAAGAGGATCAGCTTCCTGAAGCAGGCCTTCCTGTCCATTCACAGACACCTCGACATTACCAACAACGAGAGGTTTACACCCCAACAAGCACATCGTGCAAACATCCTTAGCTGCCTTAGAAAGCATTCCTTCACACGTTTAGAAGGAAAACAAATGAATATGTGTTCGTGTTGTTGGTTTCAGCTATTTCAGGTGCAGTTGAGGATTTGTGTCCATGAGTTATTATAGTTAAAACTGCAACCCCCCCAAAAATACAGTTATTCTGCCATAGAAACATTTCTTATTTGTGTCAAGTTTAACTTGAAGTAATAAAATAACTCAAACTAAATAACCTAAAACTAATAAGTAATAAAAAAAAAACATACAGACAAAAAAAAAAAAAAGCAAGTACTAAAATTTAATTTAATTATTTATATTTGACATGTTCAAAATATACCAAAAACAAGTAATATTTCAGTAATAATAAATTACAATTTTGATGATAACTGGGTGTGTATTTTTTTGTAGACAAAATATCTTAGAGCTGAGAATTGAATTATTTATATTTGACATTTCAGTTTTATAAATTAGTGTTTGTCCATAAACCCTGCAAGATATTTTTGACTGACAGAATTTTTTAATATTATGAAAACACTGATTGTCTCACATAGTGCATGAAGCAGGACACCCTTGTCACTTTCAGGCAAACAGCGACATGCAAAGATGCAAGTTTATTGGAAAAACATAACTTCAGGAAATCAAGTTTGTAGTGTTATAGTGCTGAAACGTTCCATTAGCTGCAGCGATGTTTTATGTGTATTGTGTGTGTTTCAGTATTAAAGCAGTGTACAGTGAACTGCATCACACACTCATGTCCATCAGTGAGCCCGATGATCTCCGCTGGTGGAAGAACAACCATGGGCCGGGCATGCCGACGGACTGGCCCAAACTAGAGGTGTGTGTGTGTGTGTGTGTGTGTGTGTGTGTGTGACTGTGTGTGTGTGTGTGTGTGTGTGTGTGTGTGTGTGTGTGTGTGTGTGTGTGTGTGTGACTGTGTGTGTGTGTGTGTGTGTGTGTGTGTGACTGTGTGTGTGTGTGTGTGTGTGTGTGTGACTGTGTGTGTGTGTGTGACTGTGTGTGTGTGTGTGTGAGTGTGACTGTGTGTGTGTGTCTGTGTGTGTGTGTGTGGTGTGTGTGTGTGTGTGTGTGTGTGTGTGTGTGTGTGTGTGTGTGTGTGTGTGTGTGTGTGTGTGACTGTGTGTGTGTGTGTGTGTGTGTGTGTGTGTGTGTGTCTGTGTGTGACTGTGTGACTGTGTGTGTGTGTGTGTGTGTGTGACTGTGTGTGTGTGTGTGACTGTGTGTGTGTGTGTGTGTGTGTTGTGTGTGTGTGTGTGTGTGTGTGTGACGTTGTGTGTGTGTGTGTGTGTGTGTGTGTGTGTGTGTGTTGTGTGTGTGTGTGTGTGTGTGTGTCATCACATGCGTTCAGATATTATGAGCACAACTATCCTTATTATCTGTCCTGATTATCTGTTTCATGACTCTCTGATCTTGAAATTAACTACACAATGCATTTGAAAATATTTTCTTACTGCTATTTATTGCCTTTGCATTTTAATCTTGTAATCTCATCTGTGTCTGTGTGTGCGTGCGGTGTGTGTGTGTGTGTGTGTGTGTGTGTGTGTGTGTGTGTGTGTGTGTGTGTGTGTGTGTGTGTGTGTGTGTGTGTGTGTGTGTGTGTGTGTGTGTGTGCGTGCGGTGGTGTGTGTGTGTGTGTGTGTGTGTGTGTGCGCGGTTGTGTGTGTGTGTGTGTGTGTGTGGTGTGTGTGTGTGTGTGTGTGTGTGTGTGTGTGTGTGTGTGTGTGTGTGTGTGTGTGTGTGTGTGTGTGTGTGTGTGCGCGTGTGTGTGTGTGTGTGTGTGTGTGTATGTTTGTTTGGCAGGAATGGAACCCACCGATTAAAAAGCAGAAACCAGGAAAGAAACCAAAAATGCACCGAGGACCTGAGGAGAAAGCGTAAGCTCATCAAACACACAAACACAATAGTGTCTATACTTGTACTTTTAACCTCACAATCTTCACTAACGAAGAGACACCTTTAGGAAGAATCTGTGTTTTAAAATTAACCCTTTATCTTTAAATGTTTTTTGAACTATTTCCATTTATTTTGCTCACATAACTTGTCTTCTTCCAGACTAGAGGAAAGAAAACATCCAAAATATAAAAAAACAATTGTTTATTTTATTAGACATTTTCTATTAGCATCTATAGATTACAATTAAATACTTTCTGTATATTTAAAGACCTTTTCATAAAATGAGTCATAAATCTCCACTTCAACAAATGATAGTTTTATTCCTCTTTATATTCTGAATGTTTTGTTCATTCTCCTGGTTTATATAACATATTATTCCTAAAAACAGGATGCAAATTCATTTGTTTCTGGCTGTTGATGGTAATTTCCAAGTTATGAAGTGATAAATACACCCTCATTTTTAACTGGCTAAATCCAGTCTTCAGATTCTTCTTCTGCAACTTTGTGCTTATTTAATGAGATAATGCCTATTTTCAATATTTAAACATTACATTTCAGAAAACGTGTAATACAAACTAATTGCCTTAATGTATGATTAATTAACTTGTAAAGTGTTCAAATGAGTTAAAATGTCTGTCCTATTCCCCTCTAATGTTCTGAGAAATTGTGCACGCAAAGTGCTCTATTAAAATGTCAAAGGTAATATGAATGAAATCCAGTTAATTAGAAAAGAATTGTAAATGGGACGTGTAAGTATGGAGTCTCTTTGGGTCTGGTCTCGGCTGAGCTGACTGAGAATGAGCTTCATTTCCACTCGGATGAATGACCCGGAGGTGTTTTCATCTGGACCAGGCAGTTTGATCAGCCTTCAAGAGATGTTTTTCTACAAAATGAGAATGAATTAAACATGAGGTCATGTGACAACAATGTAGCGTACTACTGTTTAAAATGCTTATTGCATAATGCATACTTTTTAAAATAGTAGGCAATATTCAGTGCATGTTGGCACAGTATGCAGTCTGTGAATGTTGCATTATTTATTGCATTATTTTAATTTGCCTTTGATATTTGGCAACACTTTACAATAAGCTCTCATTAGTTACGCTAATACATTTGTTACACTGTTTATTAATCATTGTTAATATAATATAAAAATGAGTCCATGTTAGCTCAGATCCATTAAAAATATTACCATATACAACTTATATTAATATAAAAAACTATTATATTATATATTGTATGCAAAATAATCCATTCTCTGATCACAGACTTCTTCAGATTTACCTTCATCTAAACTTCATGTAAGAAAAAAATTAAGTTAGTAAATAAAAATGAAACTACCTTTAGCTTTACATGTAAACACTTATATGTATTTTTTATATGTATGCTATACATAATTAACAATACGATTAATTATTTATTTATTCAGCACTGAAAAATGGTCACTTGAAAAAGTCAAAAGTATTATTATTCAGTTGTATTAACTGAATTTAGCTAAATTAATTTATACCACTAAAACTCTTTTTTTGTGGGTTAAATCGAATTAAATCAGGTAAGGTCAAATGTGTAGGTTACGTTAATCTTTTGTTTCAAGCCTCTGTAGTTTTTGTATTATTTAGTCTTTTGTGTTTGTGTAGTCCGTTCCTCGGAGACGCATGTATAAAACACGTTTGGCTGAAGGCTCGCGGTGTTCATTGGGATTTCTGGCCATCTTTAGGGCTCAGCTTTAGTCGTCTTCCTCCAGTGTTCTGGGTTGATCTCTTCCAGTGTTGTGCTGTTGTCTGGTGTGCTCTCTTAAAACAGCTTCTCTTACGCGGACACTTGGTTCTGGAGGACAGATTGACATTAGTGAATGTCACCTTCTTTATGACGGTGTAAGTTGTGCTTCAGTCAATGCCAGCGGCTGGAAGTCGTGTTTAGAGTTAAATGAACACTTCTGAGGAAGAGCTGATCAGTGATTGTTCAATTTCACAGGGTTTTTATACGTTTATCAGTTCTCGAATGTTTCTGCTGATCACAAGAACCCTCCGGTGTCTCCACTAGAGCTCAGGACGTCTCAGCAAAGCCTCAAACAGTCAAATGTACTCGTTTACAGCAGTCACGGTGTTCATGAAACATCCCAAGAACATCTGCTGATCATTCAAATATTTCCAGAATAAAATGAGCCTGTTTTTAGAAACATCACATGACAAACATTTTACACAAAAATTCTTATTACTGTCATTTATTTATATTTTTGTTTACAAATTATGTCTATTAATGCATCTGGGCATTTGACTTTTTTAGTTATATAAATTGCATATTATTATATTCAATTATTGTTTTATTAAATTACTAATAAGTGACTAATTAGACTAATAAGGGAGTAATTACTAATGTACTACTTAATGTTGTAAAATAATAAACATTTTAATTATATTTTGAGGTCAAATGTGTTTGTCACAAAAACAATGACAGCTTAGAAAGCTTTGAAAACTTAGTTTTAGTTTAAAAACATTTGCAGTTTTAGCTTTTAAACATTCTCTTTAACTGAAATAAAGCTATGAATAAAATAGAAATATTAGATGGAAAATATAATAAAAAATGTAGGCTTGGCAACTAACTAAAATAAACACAGAAATTAATAAAAAAATTAATCTATATAGAAATATAAAAATACTAATATATATTTATATATAATAAACAATAAAAATAACAAAAGCACATAATAACATGATTAAAACAGACTAAGACTATAACGTAACATGAAAAATTCAAAAGATAATTTAAAGTATTAATAAATCCTAACACTCAAACACGGCCTGTTTTGGGATTTGAGCAGATTTGTCTCGTGTTGTGGTGCAGGGTCATGATCGGAGGAGTGCGGGTTCGAGCGCTGTACAGCTACACCGGAGAGGAGTCTGATGAACTCTCATTCAGAGCAGGTGATCGTGGAGCGTCTGCTGTCACAGTAACTCTGAGTGAGGTGATGTGAGGAGCGGTGGAGTAACAGGTGTGGCTCTCTCACAGGTGAAGAGTTCCTCAAGGTGGAGGAAGAGGACGACCAGGGCTGGTGCTGGGGCGTGAAGGAGGGCGGAGTCGAGGGGTTCTATCCGGCCAATTACGTGCTGCCTGTCAAGTGATGTCATGAATCATCGCCGAGGCACAACGATGCTTATTTACAGTTATGAAAAACTAAATAAATGTGAATGTCATCGTCGCTAAGAGCTAACTTTTTCACTTTTCTTTGACTTTTTCAACAATATCTATAGTTTTTGCTTGACAAGTGTTTGTCTGTGCATTTTAGTGACACTTCGTTTGATATTTGATCTAATGCAATGACATTCATCTGTTTTAAGTGTCCTTTCGCTCAACCATATCTTTAGTATAAACAGCAACATCCAGTGTTTCTACAGACAAAATGAAAATAAATCATTAACGCTATTTCACAAATCAAACCTTTATCTCTTTATTTAATAATATCCGATGTCATTCATTTTAATTAACACTTTTTTTTTCTTCCTATGCTTT
>CM049836.1:24986279-25016279 GCA_027422435.1 Schizopygopsis pylzovi | reverse complement strand
ATGAAATGAATTTGTATTTCATATCAAAATGCTCTGACTTAAAGACATTTTGTGAATTAAATATTCATCCCATGAACGCGATATTTATTTAGCCCTGTCTGAATCACAGAGTTAATTTGGTGCACAAAATGAAATGGCCGGGTCACACTTGGCACGCTGTTAATAATTTGCACGTCTGTTCTAATAAACAGTGTTGTATGGTGCTAGCAACATCACGGTTATGGGTTCGACTCCCAGGGAATGCATGAAAAACAACGAATGCCTGAAATGCAGAGTAAGTCACCTTATGGAAGCATATTCCAAATGCATAAATGTCATGTAAAATACTAATAGGGTCGTGGACAGTGCTAACTATGAATCATAAAATTGAAACAAATAGTCATGCATACATTCAAACACTGTTTTGGTGCAGATATTAGCTGTTATTATGTAGAATCAACCCACTTTCACTAGAAAACTGAACTGTTTTAGGAGATTTTTATGAAAAAAATCTCCATGAAGGTCCACTCCTAAACATAAACTATACATTTTAACCCAGACACTTGCATAAACAGGATTTGTGAAACCAAAAACGAGAGATTTTTAATCAACTGTTGTCATTGAATTGTTGCTTATGCAGTTCAAGGTAACACATTTCAATGTTTGATTATTTACTAAAGATAAGGTAATGATGTAAGGTCCAGGGTGAACTCTGAACCACTGCTTTAGGCAAACAGCTTTGCCATTTCAAGGCTATATGTTAAGTTTTAATAGTGTATAATTAGGATCTCAAAGCCACCATAAATGATCTGACGGTCGTCCTGCAGATGAGAGCGAGGATGAATGCATGGATTGATGTGTGAATGCATGGCTGAACGGTGTGTTGTGCATGTCTCAGTGCTCCGTTCTTCCGCTGCTCGCTGTATTCAGGACCGTCGTTACGGACTTTACGTAAGATGTTGCGCTGGGTGCAGCATCCGTCCCTCTGTACGGCCACGACGCGCACGGTCTGCATGCATACACTTAGAAAAATGCGCCAGTAGGTTTGTACGCCTCATACCCCGGATAATCAAATTACACTCGATTTCACACTTTACGGCGGGTGATTGCATCGTTTCTGTTCCAGCGGTGGTATGATCTGTTAACCATTTATTCACCGCGTCGGCGCGCACTGACGCGCTCCGGATCTGAGAGAGAGACACAGAATCAACGGGGAAAAATCATTACAAGAAGATCCGTCGACGAGAAAGGAAAAGGTACGATATGCATTTGATCAGGTGCACGATATCAAATGCTGTGAATACTTAGTTCTTGCTGAATACTTGACGCGCATTGATTTGATTTAATAGGTTTCCACATGGTTATGATGTGTATGAATCATTAGAAGAGGATCCGGATGATGCGATGGATGCATGAGAGGACGACGGTAAGATCTTCATCCAGCGTTCGGTTTATTTATTTATTTAGTTATTTATTTCGATATTTATTTATGGAAATGAATTTGGCCGTTTGGAATTACTGTGATTTGGCGGTTGGAGATGTAAATGACGGCTCGGCTTGATTAGCATTTTTCTATCTCATTATCCGTGAATTACACAGACACCGTGTGCCATTTTGTTGCGCGTCTTCGAGCGAGCGCGCCCGTGTGTGTGTGTGTGTGTGTGTGTGTGTCAGGGCCTCGCTTGTGTATTTCACACGCGTACGACGGTCTCCGTTAAGACGCCGCAGTCACTAACGCATTCAGATGCATCGATTTTCTCTCATATAAGAGCAAGAGACCCACTGCGGACGCTGCATGTCATGATCGCCGCGTCTGACGTGTTATGAAGGTTAATTAACAATCAATATAACGGCTTATGAAATAGATGTTTAATTTGTGCATTGCACTCGTTTTTTTGGCCTGTGGCTGGTTTTAACGAAGCTGTAGTGCAAACAGAGCGCCGCCACCCAGCCGGATTCCGACACCCAGCATCTGCAAATCAATTTAGCGTTGTCATGGTTACAGTGAAGCTGCACCACCGCACCTGTGACACACACACTCACACACACACACGCACACAAGCGAGATGCGCCTGCGCGTGGCGGATAAAGATATTAAAACCATAATACTAGACCATATTATTTAGAGTTCTGAATGATTTTATTTGTGTTACTTTAAAATATATTTCCTGATGTAAGACAACGAACGCGTTAATCCTTGTCTGGTTTTACTAGTAAGTGTTCTGTTATCCTCTAAACGTCATGCACTTGTTGATGTTTTTTGCATGTAAATACCCTCACCGGTGTTCTGAAAGCGTTTCAGTGTGCGCGTGTGTTCTGCGCATGCCTGATTACCTTTGATGTCAAGATGGATAAAAAACCCGATCATTTCAAATCTTGTGAACATATTTTTTTCTAGTGCTTGGGGTTTGTAGGATGTTTTTTTGTGCACAATTTTGGACATGTAAGGTGTTTTTGTTATTTGATAAATGTCATAAATAGTACAAATAAATAAATAAAATAAACACATTTTGGCCTATTACCCCAATTTTGTATTGCATGTAAAAACCTTTACTTGTGTTCCCAAAATTTTTATATCTATTTATTTTTATAACATCAAAGCTGGTAAAACGGAAATATTTCAAATATCACGTAAACGTGGTTTTCTTTGCCGGGTTTGTAGGATGAGTTTATTTTTTATTGTAATCAGTGTGTGGTAGATGTAAACATGTTTGATGATTTTTGGTTAATAAAAATGACCAGCACTAGGTCTTACCTATAATAAGGGTCTAATTAGCCTTTTTCACAAGAATCGGAAATTACATCAGCGCAGGGTAAAATTAGTTCCGTTACATTATATCAGTTCACCCTTTTCTCAAATAATGCTTTCTTACCTTTTCTGTTTTGTATGTGTTCCAAATTGTTGTTATATAATCTATAAAAAAATCACATTTGACTTGTTTGTAACTTATATGGCCACTCAGACCGCTGACTTGTGAGGTAACGTTAATGCGCTTAACATAGCGCTGGATGCTTTCTATTCTCCGACTCCAGCAAAGTCCCTTTTTTAAACAGTCTTTGATCTCTGGTACATTTGAGCGTATTATCTCAAATAATACTCAATCATTTCCCTCGAATCACCACATCATGATAAACTACTTCAAAAGGACAACATTTATGACCAGATGCACATTTTTCCAAGAATACATTAAACAATTCTCAGTACAGTTGAAGAATATTAATCTCAACACAACAACGTAATCCTGATAGAATAGGAACAAAGCCATGAATCCGAGTCATCTCTTGTTTACTATGCATTTCCTATGGCACATTGTACAATGTACATGTCTAGAAAATACATCAGTAGAAAATACTTGACCATAATAATAATAATGCCGAAAAAAATCACGCAGAGAGTCATAATGCACAGCCAGCACCAAACGGACAGAACAGCAAAGCTGACTTAATTATAACTGCCACCATTTAGAATTAAACAAACTTGTATTTGTGATGACCCGAGCTGACCAAACAGTTAATTGTGAAAGGTTTGCACTTTGTAGAGTACAGCACCGACAGTTCAAGGATTTTCATAAGATCTAATTAGTAATAAAATACTTTGATTCTCGAATTCATTCTTGTTCATTACAGCCGCTGTTGTCACCGGAAAAACTTTTACCCTGCAAGCGCCAATGCTGAAGTGTGAAAAAGACTAATTGCCTACTTTACATCTAGATCTAGACCTTAACTCTTTTTTTTTTAGAATTTAATAAAAAAAGTGAGTAGAATTCAGGAAAAAAATCAGCATCATTTATTTAAATATAAGCAGTATTTACTGACATTCTTGCATGTTTACCATCGGTTTAGAATATGCTAAAACACCATTCTGCCTAAATGTTTAGTTGTAAGGCTGTTTATACAAACAAATTCTGCTGATATTGCATTACTGTCATCCAACATTCGTCATGGGTCATTTGATATCAGCATTATTCTGTATTTATTCATAGTAAACATCCGTGTTCAGACATGAGAGTTGTTTTCCTCTTTATAGAGCTCATATGCACAGTGGTTGCACGCACACATTTCTTTGTAATGAATGTCTGTTTCCAAGTAACAATGTTGTATATTAGCATTTTTCTCTCTAATAATCTATTTTTATGTTTACAGAACCACAAATCTATGCACATTTAATATTTTCAAACATGACAACCTGTAGCCTTCAACCAGTCTGAACCACTAGTTAAATAAACATTAAAAGGCAAGGCCAGACCAATCCAAATCTGGAAGGTTTTTTTGCATGGACGAGAAAAAAAGCATTTTGTGTTACAATTATGACTACCTACTCAAGGTTCAAAAGTACTAAAATAAGCAGAAAAAATAGTGGAAATGAACTGAAATTAAATTCTACTCCGGTTGGGCTAGAGGTCACAACATTTAATTGCACTGGTCAGAGTTTTTAGTTTGCTGATGTACTGACCCGCACACACCCTTAGCTATATGAAATACGATAAGCTGTACATATATGCAGTTTTTGACCTCTCTCGTCCTCTTTCTCTCTCGTTCCCCCTCCCGTGTATTTCCTTCCAGTAAGCAAGGCCAGTGCTGACTGTGATGATTCTGAGCAGAAGTCTCCCGTAGCAGCATCCAGTGCTGTTGACAACTACGTGGATTACACTTTAATGCCACAAGATACCTGATTCCACAAGTTAATCGTAAAAAAAGTTAATTCTTTCTCTTGTTTTGTGGATGTCATTATTGAAATTGCACTTCCATTTCAAAAGTTCTGAGGGTTTTTGGCACTCACCGTTTGTCTTTTTTTGTTTTAGGAAAGGGGCAGGACATGACTCAGTTGCCATGCAGGCTGCTATTGTAACAGGCTTTTTCAGCCCCTCCTCCCTCATCTGGTTGGTCCAACTCTTATTGTGGCCACACCTCCTTGGAACTAGATTGGCCGAAGCAAGTCCCGCCTGCCCTGCTCCCTGTAGCTGTTCCAATCAAGCCAGTCGAGTGATCTGTACCAGAAAAGGCTTAAATGATGTTCCACAAAGTATCTCGTTTAATACTCGATACCTCAACCTCCAGGAGAACTCCATACAGGTAACCTCCTTGATACCCTAAATAGGTCTATAGGAAATGTTCTCCTAGAACTGGACATAACCGCATCCTTCCATCCAAAAACTACAACTGAAATTAGATAAATCTGAAAACAACCATGCAACCAGCATTTAGTTGTTAGAAAAAAGAAAAATGGTCAGATTAAAATATAAAGAGAATAAATTATGGACCAGTTTACTCCAGGTGTCTCACTAAATAGTTACTCCAAAAGTTAACCATTTAATTGGTGTTCTGCAGCTAAAACTCCAAAGAAATCAACCAGTGGTGATTATGCAAGTACCCAAGATATTCATTGAACTGCTACATTGCTATTTCTATTCAAAATGTAATGCAAATTTTCATTACTTGCAATGACTTGCAGAGCCCTAGTGCTAAATATATTTGGTCAATGAGTCCTGTTAGCATTATAAACCAGTCATCTTCAATCACAGAGTGACAGATGGTCACGCATACGCACATGCTGAAATAGCAACAAAATAACAAAGATGCAACTTTCGTGTGTATGCATACTAACACAAAGGCATACGGCGATCTTTATTACTCATACTGCTGCAGAACCAGCAAACCTGTAAGAGTAGAGATGTAGTAACCCAGCTTCTTAGTAAGTCGGCCGTTATAACTTACTATGTTCTCTTCCTTTCTTTTTCTGCAGGTGATCAGGTCAGACACCTTCAAGCACCTAAATCATCTGGAAATCTTACAGTTGTCTAAGAACCAGATTCGTCAGATAGAAGTGGGAGCTTTCAATGGCCTTCCCAATCTTATCACCCTGGAGCTTTTTGACAACAGACTACCACTTGTACCATCACAGGCGTTTGAGTACCTGAGCAAGCTGCGTGAACTCTGGCTAAGGAACAACCCCATAGAGACAATCCCAGCGTACGCCTTCCACCGCGTGCCGTCACTACGACGGTTAGACCTCGGCGAGCTGCGCAAACTCAGTTTCATCTCTGAGGCTGCGTTCGAAGGGTTGCTGAACCTACGTTTCCTGAATCTGGGCATGTGCGGGCTTAAGGACGTACCCAACTTGACGCCTCTCATTAGGCTAGAGGAACTGGAGCTGTCTGGAAACCAGCTGGGAGTGGTACGTCCCGGATCTTTCCAAGGCCTGGTGTCTCTACGCAAACTGTGGCTCATGCACTCTCGGATCTCTGTCATTGAGAGGAATGCCTTCGATGACCTCAAGAACCTGGAGGAGCTCAATCTGTCTCATAACTCTCTGCATTCGCTGCCCCACGATCTCTTCACTACACTGCAGCAGTTAGAGCGTGTCCATCTGAACCACAACCCTTGGGTTTGCAACTGCGATGTTCTGTGGTTGAGCTGGTGGCTTAAAGAAACCGTACCTGATAACTCCACTTGTTGTGCACGTTGCCATGCCCCACCGGGTAATAAGGGCAGGTACATTGGTGACCTCGACCTGCGAGACTTCACCTGCTACGCACCTGTGATTGTGGAGCCACCCACCGACCTGAACGTGACGGAGGGAATGGCAGCGGAGCTGAAATGCCGCACTGGGACATCCATGACTTCCGTTAACTGGTTGACCCCCAATGGAACCTTGATGACCCATGGAGCGTACAAGGTCCGGATCTCGGTCCTGCATGATGGAACCCTGAATTTCACCAATGTGACCGTGCAAGACACCGGACCCTACACCTGTATGGTCACCAACTCTGCTGGCAACACTACAGCGACTGCTGTGTTGAACGTCTCCTCATCTGACCCAGGCAATGGCTACAGCTACTTCACAACTGTTACCGTTGAGACCGTAGAAACTGGGCAAGAGGGCCACGATTCTGCACGGCAGTTCGTCAACGAGACGTTTATTAGTTTTCCAGGCCCGACGGCTGTATCTGCATCGGCAGGTCCCACTGGCTCGATGCTGTCCTCCTTGTCGCCTCGAGCCACGCGTGCACCCGATCGCCCGTTCACGGTCTCCATCACGGATGTCGCCAACCTGTCGGGTCTTGAGGACGTAATGAAGACAACCAAGATCATCATCGGATGCTTTGTGGCCATCACATTCATGGCAGCCGTGATGCTGGTTGTCTTCTACAAGCTTCGCAAGCAGCACCAACTCCACAAACACCACGGCCCGGCTCGCGCCATCGAGATCATCAACGTCGAGGATGAGATCGGATCTGCCGGTGGAGCTAGCGGCATCATGGGAGGGAGCACCGTTCACACAGGAGCAGGATCTGGTGGAGGAAGCGGACAGAGTCAGAGGAATCATGACCCTGAGATCATGACCCTACCAAGCGTTGGGCAAGCGGACCACCTGAACCACTACTACAAAGCGCACCACTTTAACAATAACATGCTGGGCTTGAACATGATCTCTGGAATGCTCAACAACAAACCCAACCCTTCCTCCCAAAACCAGGCTTCGACCATGAAAATGGGGACTTCCGGTGACCCCTCTAACCCTTGCTCGACCTCACCCCCCCTGCCAATTCCCATCCCAATGGCGATGACCTTCCATGGAACTCTGAAAGGCCTTAATCACGTTCCCAACATGCAGACTGAGCCACTGTTGCTATCGAATGGCTCCAAGGAGAGTGTTCAGGAGACCCAGATCTGATTACCCTTGCATACACGTGCACACGCAGGAAGGGAAGTAGACTGGTTTTTACGCCAGTGTGACTGTCGAGTTTCTGCTGTCTTTGACTTTTGGAACTCCGTCCCTTTCCGACAGATTCTATGGAATATTCCGTTCGATGAACAGAGAGACGGGCTTTTACTGATGAAGTGGACATGGCGCTGTTGAGTACATACGTGCCAAAGCAAGTGTCTTTTTTGCAGTTCTTATGAGTTGTGTCCACGTATAAAAAAAAATATAGTCTATATTAAAGTAGTGTAATTACTTAAGTGTTGGTTTGCCACAGTCCAGCGACACCGAGTACACACACCTATGTACAGAAGCTAACAGATCTATATAAAAGCATACACACATTTACACTTCCCGGAGGTTGACATCATTATTCATCGTACTCACCTCGGTAGGTAGTGTACCTGTGTGTGTGTGTGTGTGTGTGTGTGTGTGTGTGTGTGTGTGTGTGTGTGTGTGTGTGTGTGTGTGTGTGTGTGTGTGTGTGTGTGTGTGTGTGTGTGTGTGTGTGTGTGTAAGGGACAGTATTAACTGAGACTAATTCAAAAATAAAGACTTAAACTGCTGTGATCCAGAACACATGCTCATGTTCACTCTGCATCATGATGGCATTCTGAATCTAGCACAAGTGAGGATCAGTTCATAAGCTCAAAATCATAACTCTGAAAGACACCAGTTTCAGGGTGACATACACTTTCATCATACCTAGAGGAGAGTGCAGAGAGAAGAAGCCTTTCCATGTGAACAATAAGAGTACTTGGCTGCTGTCCTCAGAAAAGGTACCACAGTACCTGCCGCCGTAGTGTAAACGCTCTGTGCATATCTGTTTTCGAAGAGATCTTGAGTGTCATGTGTTTGTCTTTTCGCCTGAATTGAAGAGTAACAGCAGTGTGTAAGGGCTATTTCACTGGCATTCGATGTGTGCAGAACGTGTCTGGACTTAAAGTCAACATGAAACATTTAACTTCTGTAGTTTGAAACAGGATATTCAATGTACGCAGGGCGGGACTTGACTTTATTCATCAGGAATTGATTGGATTGTGAAAAGCAGGCGTACCAGAATGGAGTCAAGAGGGATTTGGGATGGAAGCCGAACCGGAAAGTCATTTCAGAGGCGGAGCAGGTTACATTTTGATAAAAAGATTCTGAAGATATTTTTTTTTTTACTTGGCATAATGTGCACAGATGACTCGTGCACAATAAGGAATGTGTATTAATGTAAACGGCGTCCATTTTGAGTTCATGTTGACTTTAAAATAAGCAGTATTAAAGCTTTGAAATATACTGGGATAGGCAGCACAGGGGATTTCGCAGACATTAAACATTTTAGATTTTTAACAGAGAGAGAATGAAAGACATTGTGAAAATGTCCAGATTTTTCTGCTGAAAGATTTTGCAATATGACATGTAATCTATTGTAAAGATTTTCAAGTGTACTGTTTATAGACCAAATCGCTGGGTTTGGGAATCAGGGTTCAGGGAATGGGAATAATACCGCTCTTGAGCCGCTTCAAAATTAAACGTTAGCCATCCATTTGGGGGAAAACTTGTATGCCTCACTTTAAGAGAGTATTTTCTTTGAAGAGATTTGTGGACTGACAGGTCCTTCATGGGAGCCATACGACAACTGCTGACTACATAAAGCGTTCTATTCATCCGTGAATGGCTTTGAAGTTGTATAATAACAATGTGCAATGTGCCATTAATTGGAGTAGAGTACACATGCGTGTATTATTGTAATTGCTGCATTAAACTTTATTCGGTTTTTAATTTCTCCAATTCATCATCTTTTATCAGATTGTTGGTGATAAAATTGAGTCATTCTTTTTCCAAATACTGGGAACTTTCTTAAATCAAACCGGTCAATTGTGTTCTGCATTCATTTATCACATTTGATTGAGGACACAAGTGCTATACATAGTTTCCCATTATATCCCACCAGTCAATCAGCTGTCTCCCTGCTAGTCTTCATAATGGAGTTATAGGGCGAACTATATATTATTTTCTGCTGCTTTCATTGCTTTCCATATTTCTCCCTACAGTATGAAAGCTGATTGTGTTTGAATATCCAGTGGAGTTGCTTAGCAACAACATCATTGCCAGGAAATGCTCTTAAGCTCATTGTAGCACCTGACCCTCATCTGCTGATGCGGAACATAGGTAGATCAAAATTACTTCAGTTTCACATAAGTAAAAGGTTAGTTAATGTGAGGAACGCATCCGCCGTGCCTCGCTTTGTGTCCTCGACACCAGAAAAGACTGAAACGTGCACTTCTTGAGGTGTACATATTTGTATTGATCTTGGGTCCAATATTTGAACATTTTAGTCTACATAATGCTAGCAAATTGAATGATTTTGGCATATAATTTCAAACACAATGCTAAAGCTTCATGAACAACTGGTTTCTACAAACAAGCCTCGATTTGCTACACGAGGAAGATTCTAATTCTAGAGTATTTTATTGGTAATGAAACTTTGTGCATCGGTTCATTTTCCATAAAGAGAACATCTGAAGTTGTATCTGATCATTTTGGACTTTTTATTGTAAGTACACCAGCATATAGCAAACATACATTGACTAAAATCCACAAATGGAGTCTTTGCTTGAGTTTGACATGCATTTGAGCCTTTCCATACCTCTTTTTTATTATATAAGCAAACTTGTGAAACAGTTAACTGGCCAAATGCTTACCTGCCAAGATCATGAGGCGGTGAATCAGTACATCAGCGTTCAGATGTGTGTCGTCCCGTAGCAGGTTGTTCTTCTCATCTATGCATCCTCTCTGCGGCCAGCAAAATCACATAACCCTTACGGCTTCTGAGAGACAATTCATCTAAACCTTTACCCCTTTTCGAAAGCTGCTCTAAGCTGATTTCACTGGCTGTGAGATGAAGACACTGGGGCTGAGACCCGTGTTGAAGCGGTTTCTGAATCAGCACAGAAAGATTGTATTACGACTATTAAACGAAGCGGCATCCTCACTGTAGACTCTTAATGTGGTGGGTCTCTCTCTCTCTATCACCTTCTCACACTGACCATGTGTTCATTGCCATGTATATAATCTAAAAATGTAAATATTCTCTATTTTTTGATGACTTACCATAAGCAGAACACGTGTTCTTCAGGATTTGAAACAGAACGAAGCTTTTTGGAAACTATCTGAATTTCTCTTTCCCTCTATTTATGTGTGAATCTCATGAAAACGGGTCATATTTCACCACAGCATCAAATGACAGAATTGTATTGTGCATCTAGAAACATAATCCTGGTTTTTGGATTAGGATTTTTTGCTTTGTGACATTTCATGTTAGTTTGAATTCACATATTTTATTGTAGATTATCATTACTGTGTATAATACATAAAAAAATGATATAATGTTTTATATATAAATTCGCATAAATCAGTGAGTACATCAAACAGTACCATTATATTACAAGTTTTGTTTTTATGGCAATTTTTAATGATTTTATTTTAGTGCAGTTTGTTTTCTGATGAAATGTCACATTGCAAAAAATACTCAAAGTAGGTTTAATAAAACAATTTTGTGGTGAAATTTCACCAGTTTTTTTTTTTTGAGATTCACTCGTATATTTCTCTGTATCTCTATCTTTAGGACAACACACTCCTCAAAAAAACAAAAAAAATGAAGTATTTTTGCATAAAAAACAAAGTACCGCTGATATCGGCTCTGTTCCATTCAGATCTGTTCTTCATCTGTTTACATATCTATTTGTACTGAGTATCTTTAGTTCATTTGCTTTCTTTTCTGTGTTGATGCTGTGTGGTTCGGTTGTGGAGAGCTAGTTGATTGACCAGCAGTTCCAGGTCAAAGGTTGTGGCAAATGCTTAACTGTGCGTGTGACGGTGTGAGCCTCTGCACTATGCCATTCGCTACACAGATGCTCTTTACCAATAAAACATGGACATTTTTGGCTTTAGAACTCTGACTGCGTGTCTTTATGTATGACTTTTATTAAAGGTGTTGTAAACAATAAGATATTTTTGAAGTGTTGAAGATTCTGTAAACATCAAAAAAGGGGTGTGGCCTGTGCATTTCTTCATAGCCAATCAGTAACACTGTGTGCATGTGACTTGTGTCTATTGTGGGTGGAGTTTCGGAGAGGGGGTGTGGTCTAATGTAGCAGTGGTCTGGTGGAAGTTTGTGGTAAAAGTGCTTACAGCACTGTTGATATTCGATCTAACTTTCTGCAGAAGGATTAAATCAGTGGTTCTCAAATGTTTTATTTAATAGCCAGATTATATGTTGGACATTGTTGACCTGGCTGAATAAGAAAATATTTTGCTATCCTAATTGTGCATGTTAGTTGCATTTTATTATTCGCATTCAACAAATGTTATCAGGACCTTGCATCCCAGCAGTTGGGAACCACATCAAGATGTTTTGATTTTCAGTCACTAACATAATGAACAGTCAGTCAGTAAAACACACCTCACAGCTGATTGTACATCATCCCACTTACTGCACAGCTACTTAAAGAAGTAAATCAATCTATGTACACACTACACTCTTAACAATAAACGTGCTTCACGATGCCAACCTTTTCGTCTAAATGGTTCCATAAAGAATCTTTAACATCTGAAGAACTTTCTGTTTCACAAAAGCTTCTTTGTGGCGAAAGAAGGTTCTTCAGATTATAAAAAGGTAAGAAAGAGATGTTCTTTAAAGAACCTTTGACTGAATGATTCTTTGTGGAACCAAACATGGTTCTTCTACGGCATCGCTTGAAGCACCTTTATTTTTAAGAGTGCACTGATTCAATGTAAATGATTTCATGTGAGAAGAAAGCAATATGAAGCGCGGTGAAATATACTATATATAATTACAGGTCAAAAGTTTGGAATAGTTAAGAATTCTTTATTGTTTCTGAAAGAAGTCTCTTGCTGCATTAATCAAAAACTGTGAATTATTACAATTTGAAATAAGTTTTCTTTATGAATATATTGTAACGTAATTTATTTCTGTGATCAAATCTGGATTTTCAGCATCATTACTTCAGTCTTCAGTGTCACATGATCTTCAGAAATCATCCTAATATACTGCTCAAGAAACATTTATGATTATTATCAATGCTGAAAACAGTTGTGCTGCTCAATATGTTTGTGGAAACTGTGATACATTTTATTTTTCAGGATTATTTGATCAATATAAAGTTCAAAAGAACCAAATTTATTTGAAATGGAATCTTTTGTAACATTATAAATGTCTTTACTCTCATGTTTGATCAATTTAATGCGTCCTTAATGTTTACTATTTTATTGTTATTCATTTTATTAAATCTTACCCACCCCAAATTTTAAGCGTTTCACCGTTTCCACAAAATATATTGTGCAGCACAACTGTTTTCAACATTGATAAATGTTTCTTGAGCAGTAAATCAGCATATTATTATGATTTCTGAAGATCATGTGACACTGAAGACTCGAGTAATGATGCTGAAAATACAGCAATGAATTACATTTGAACATATTCACATAGAAAACAGTTATTTTGAATTGCAATAATATTACAGCTTTTACCGTATTTCTAATCAAACAAATGCAGCTGAGGTGAGCCAACGCTATCTCACAGCAATTCATACATATTTTACGAGGTGTGTAATTCGTTCGACCTCACTCGTCTGATTTAGTATGATTTCTCTAAACCCCAGTGACGGGGAGGTTTAGGTGTGGGGGTGTGGAGGGGGGTGGTAAGGTGTAGGTCATTCGTACAAATTGGCAACTCATAAAATACGAGTGAGGTCGTATGAATTAGCCACCTCGTAAAATATGTACGCATTGCCGTGAGATAGGTCTGGGTGAGCAGAAGAGGCTTTTCAGAGTCACTAAAAATCTTTTATCCGGTAGCGTGCAGCTGCTGAATTCTGCTGAACGCTGGTTTGATTGCGGCCTCGCCTAAACGCCACACACACTTCCTGCACACACTCCCTGTTCTGGCTGCAGCGTTTCCATAGCAACTGTGAAATGTGGGAAACCCTCTGTCCTTCAGAGCGGGGGGGGGGGTCTGTTAATCAAGCGATGGAGCATCAGTATATAGCGCCTCGGCTCCTGGAAATCATCTGAATCGATGTCTTACTGTATTCTTCCACTGTCTCGTGTCCCGTTCACACCACTGACTGACTGACAGACACGCGTTCAGCTGCGTCTGCATCTCTGTGATGCTCTATACCGTCTGCAGTGACTGTGTGGTGTTTCTAGAGCTCTGTGGGATCAGGTCACAGTCTTTAAGTTGGCTTGTTATGTTTGATATATATTGGAAGTTGTTGTTAATCAGATTCGCAGCAGCATTAAATGTCTGCATCAGTAGCGAGGTCTGTTTCCATGACAACCGGAGGCTGAAAATAGCCCTCTCTCTCTCTCTTTCTAACATGCATGTATTTATTGTCTCTGAAGACATGTCAGTGTTTTTTTCCTCCGTTTCCCTGCTGTCTGATTCTCCCCCCTTTGCTTTCCAGAGCTCACCTCTCCTCTCCTCCATCTCAGCTGATATATAGTGGCTCAGTTGCCATGGAAACCTGCAGAAACTATGGTGATGGTCTTACAGCATTGCCTCAGCAGCACAACTGCATGCAATGATTTATGCAAATTAATACAGTAAACTGGCCAAGGTTTGTTTTTATTATGATTATTTATTTTAATTGTGTTACTGTCAATATTTGGCTATTAATATTGTAATTATATATACATAGAACTTGTACATTCAACAAGTGTCCAAAACACAAATGTACATACATATAATGTCTCTCTCTCTCTCTCTCTATCTATTCTCTCTCTCTCTCTCTCTCTCTCTCTCTCTATTCATTCTCTGTCTCTCTCTCTCTCTCTCTCTCTCTCTCTCCATTCTCTCTCTCTCTCTATTCATTCTCTCTCTCTCTATCTCTATATATATACTATGTGTATGTATATATGTGTTATGTAAAAATACTAAACAGATTAAATATAATTACATTTTTAGGGTTAAATGTCCTTAAATGTCACTAAAGTAATGAATTACTATAATAGACTAAATATAATACAATACATATTTAAATATTTCTATTGATAAATCTCCTTAAATGTCATGAAAGTAATGTAAAAGTATCCTACAATAGACTAAACATAATGCATATTTCAATAATTTAAGGGATAAATGTCCTTGAATGCAATGAACACACACACACGTACACACACACACACACACACGTACACACACACACACACGTACACACGCACACACACGCGCACACACACACGTACACACACGCGCAGACACACACACACACACACGTACACACACACACGTACACACACACACACACACACACACACACACGTACACACACACGTACACACGCACACACGCACACACACTTCATTTTGAGAATAAATATGTCCTGGGCTTTGTGAGATTCATTTACATTTACATTTACATTTATGCATTTAGCAGACGCTTTTATCCAAAGTGACGTACATTGCATTCAAGTTACAGTTTTTCACATTTTTATCACACTCTTGCTTTCCCTGGGAATCGAACCCATGATCTTGGCGTTGCTAGTGCCATGCTCTACCAGTTGAGCTACAGGAAAGCAATAATTTGTCAAAAATCATATCCCAATCAATACTAGGTGACAAAACCCTCACATTTGAATACAATACGTCTTGGCCATTAAAACAGGTCGACTAATATCTTTCAGTCAGCACCATTTGGGGAAAATATTTCTATTATAAAGCGATATTGTGGAGAATATGAACAGAGGGCAGTTAGACCTCCATGTTGAAGACTAGAGGATCGAGCGAGCAGAAGATGGTGAAATGTGCTCTTTCTGAGTTCAGTGTGTGCTTTATCTTCACCTGCGGATGTGTGGTGAAATCAGTGATGGTGCAGATGTCATAAAAGATCTTTATTTTCTGCTCTGCAGCACAACAAACACATACAATGCAGTTTGAGTTGCAAATATTCTAGCAAAATGAAAGCACAAGTCAATTTGATCAATTCAGACACCATTATGTAAGCAGTTGATATTGATTTTTATAATGTTCTGTACTTAGATCGGCCATCAATCACCTGTTTGAAGCTTAAATCATTCATGAAGAGGATAAATGTCGACTACATGTTGCACGGAGGGATCTGTGTTTTCAGTCACTATTAAAGCCATTGTTTTTGAACATGCATAATTGTCCATAGCACAACGTCACCGGTTGCTATAGTTTTGATAAAAATACTTCTCACTGGGGCTTAATGCAGTCAACCGAGCGTTTATTCAAAGCTTCAAAACCAGAGCGAGAGTTTAAGACCGTCGGGTATTTCATTCACACGGAGAGCCTGGCAAACACAAATGACTTTAAAACAGAAGTTTATGATGGATCATACTTAGTTCCCATCCGTTTCATCTCTGCTGCTATCATCCGTCCTAGTCCTTCTTCTCGATCGGAGCGGCTGCGTTCAGGAGAGAGAGAGAGAGAGAGAGAGAGAGAGAGAGAGAGAGAGAGAGAGAGAGAGAGAGAGAGGGAGAGGAGAGAGAGAGAGAGGGAGAGGGAGAGAGAGAGGAGAGAGAGGAGAGAAGAGGAGAGAAGAGGAGAGAGAGGAGAGAGAGGAGAGAGAGAGAAGAGGGAGGGAGAAGAGAGGAGAGAGAGAGAGAGAGAGAGAGGGAGAGAGAGAGAGGGAGAGGAGAGAGAGAGAGGAGAGAGAGAGGAGAGAGAGAGGAGAGAGAGGAGAGAGAGAGAGAGAGAGAGGGAGAGGAGAGGGAGAGGGAGAGAGGAGAGGAGAGAGAGAGAGGGAGAGGAGAGAGAGAGGAGAGAAGAGGAGAGAGAGAGGGAGAGAGAGAGAGAGAGAGAGAAGAGGAGAGACAGAGGAGAGAAGAGAGAGAGAGAGGGAGAGAGAGAGAGAGAGAGGGGAGGAGAGAGAGAGAGAGAGAGAGAGAGAGAGGGAGAGGAGAGGGAGAGAGGGAGAGAGAGAGGAGAGACAGAGGAGAGAGAGAGAGAGAGAGAGGGAGAGAGAGAGAGAGAGGAGAGAAGAGGAGAGAGAGAGAGAGAGAGAGAGAGAGGGGAGAGAGAGAGAGGAGAGGGAGAGAGAGAGAGAGAGAGGAGAGAGAGGAGGGAGGAGAGAGAGGAGAGAGAGAGAGAGAGAGAGAGAGAGAGAGAGAGAGAGAGAGGAGAGAGAGAGAGAGAGAGAGAGAGAGAGAGAGAGAGAGAGAGAGAGAGAGGAGAGAGAGAGAGAGAGAGAGGAGAGAGAGAGAGAGAGAGAGAGAGAGAGAGAGACACAGTTTCACCATTGGTACGACCAAAATCGAACATGCCACAAACTACACATACCTCGGGCTGAAAATAAGTGCAACTGGTAAACTAAACTTGGCTGTGAATGAACTGAAAGAGAAAGCAAGAAGGGCCTTTTACGCCATAAAAAAATCTATCCAAATTGAAATACCAATTAGAATCAATTAGGAGGGAGGGGGAGGGGAAGGGGGAGTGTTTGTGAGATGAGATATGATACGCTGTGTATTTGTATTACTCCTAAAACAATAATGATATACATCGGTTGTTCTCAATTTTGGCTTATGTTAGGACTATAATAAGAATAGATTTTTTTTGCATTACAGTAATGAGAATTTGAGGGCTACATGTCCAAATGCTACGAAAATAATGAAAAAAGGGTTTCCCCCCCCCCCCCGAAAACAATAGGTTAAATACAATAAATATTTAAATATTTTTAGGGATAAATATCCTTAAATGTAATGAAAGACACGTAAAAATACCCTAAAATAGGCTAAATATAATACATATTTAACATTTTTAGGGATAAATGTTCTTAAATGCCATGAAAATATTGTAAACATACACGAAATAGGCTAGATATTATACATATTTAAATATTTTGAGGAATAAATTACCTTAAATATTAGGAGAATAATGTAAGAATGCCCCAAAATAGGTCAATTATTATACATATTTCAATATTTTTTAGTGAGAAATGTCCTTAAATATCATGAAAGAAATGCAAAATGCCCCAAACAGGCTAATATATATATACAAAATTATCTTTTTAATTTTGAGAATAAACATGACCTGTCAAAAACATCCAATCAATGCTAGGTGACAAATTTGCATTTTCATACATGTTGTCTTGGCCATCAAAACCAGGTCAATTAATATCTTTTATATCATCAAAGCCACTAATGGCCTTCTGTAGTCTGGGTAAACTATTATAATAATAACCAGATGAACGGATCTATGATGTGCAGAACATATGACCACATTAGCTGGATTTGATTATGGATTAAATCATTTGGATATCTAACTGTAAATTGGTAAGATTAGTGGATTCAATGAGCAGAAAATGTGCATAATATCCACTTTATGTGTTCTGCGCACAGAATTCAAATGCAGCACTATGATAATGTGCTATTTTAAATGCCAGCCAGTGGCATTACTAAAAGAGAAATGTGAAATTAAATATGACTTTCCTGCTTTAATTATCATCCTGGAACATGTTGCGCAGGTGGAAACACATAAAGCATCTAGCTCGTCCTGCATCTGAAGCGCGTGTGCTGTCACGTGACACATATGCATTAAATCACCTTAAATGTATTCATCCTCCTCCGGAGATGATTTGACTAAGAGACATTCGGTTGCATGACTCTGTAACTTTCCAGCTGGATGTTGTCTGATGGCGTATTCTAATGGTTTAACTGGTGACACAAGCATGCCAGTAAACATGACACTGCAGTCTAATGAAGGAAACACTGAAGGCGTGCGTCCTCTAGTGAATCACTGAAGTACTGCGTGTGAAACAATCAGCCTCTGTTTCCTCACAGGACTTTGGATTTGAATAGTATGGGCTAATCGTCTTTTCTAGCACCTAGGCCTACGTATAATCCTTTAGATTTGTATTAAGTAATCATTTAGTGTTTACTAAGCTGTTGGCCTCATAATGTTCCACATACACCGTAACCAAGATTTGTTAAAGTTGTAAATAAAGAATATTTAGTAGCTGTGTTTTACGGTTCAAAATGTCGCATTTAAACCAATGCATTACTTGCCGTTTCATTGTGAAGTTTACTAGCAATTTCTCCTCGAAAATAGCTTCTGCATCAGTTCCCTTTCAGTGTACATGTAAATCACCTCTGATTTCCAGCTTGCACTCCACCTCATCTTCTCCGAGCTCATTCACAGCCTTGCAGGAGTACTTCCCGCTGTCGAAGGAGCTGGGTTTGCGGATGTTTAGAGTCAAAACGCCCTGGTTATTCTGCATCAGGAACTTTGGGTCTTCTCCTATTATCATCCTGTTCTTCATCCAGACGATCTTTGGCTGCACAGAAACACAGAAGCGCTCTGCTCAGAAGGGACATGTAGTGTACATGACATTATAGCATTAAACTGGGTATGACATCGTTTTCTTATGTTGGATTTTTCTGCAGTGGACTGTGGAGACGTGAAGGATGATGAGTATTAGTGCTGTCAAACGATTAATCGTGATTAATAACATCCAAAATAAACCTTTTTGTTTATGTTATATACGTACTGTGTATATATATATATATACATATATATATATATATATATAATACACACACATACAGTATATATTTTGAAAATATTTATTATACATTTATATATTCATATTCTTATATTTTATATAAATATATTTTTAATAAAACTTGTATTTTGGATGCGATTAATCGTTTGACAGCACTAATGAGTAAATGTTAAGGCAACATTACAGGCACAAATATTGTTCAGTCACTTGCCAGGTTTGAGAGTTTGGGCTATTTGGCTTTTTTATGTTTTTTATGTTTATATGTTGTTTCAGACTATTGAAAGAAAACATCCAAAATACACTTGATCTTTTTGCATTTGTACATTTTGTATATTTAAAGGCAGATTCTCAGAATATGTTTTTTTTGCCTCCTCTTCAGCAGCACTTAAATCCACCAAACGCAACAGTTTTATTCTAATCTATATTCTTATGGGGTTTGGTAATATATGTGCTTTTATATAACATTTTATTCCTAAAAACATGGTTTAAGTGTACTGCTCTCTGTCTGACAATACAGTGTGGGGGGGGGGGATTATTTGATCCCCTGATTAAATATTATATATATATATATATCAGTCTATAATTTGAATGGTAGGTTTATTTTAACAGTGAGAGACAGAATAACAACAAATAAAATCCAGAAAAATGCATTTCAAAAAAGTTATACATTGATTTGCATTTTTATGAGTGAAATAAGTATTTGATCCTCTGTCAATCAGCAAGATTTCTGGCTCCCAGGTGTCTTTTGTACAGGTAACGAGCTGAGATTAGGAGCACTCTCTTAAAGAGACATCTGTCCACAGAAGCAATCAATCAATCAGATTGAAACTCTCCACCATGACCAAGACCAAAGAGCTGTCCAGGGATGTCAGGGACAAGATTGAAGACCTACACAAGGCTGGAACGGGCTACAAGACCATCGACCAAGCAGCTCGGTGAGAAGGAGACAACAGTGGGAGGGAATTTTTGCAAATAGAAGAAACACTAAATAACTGTCAATCTTTCTTGAAAATGGGCTTCATGAAAGATCTCAGCTCGTGGAGTTTCAATGATCATGAGAACGGAGAGGAATCAGTCCAGAACTACACGGGAGGATCTCGTCCATGATCTCAAGTCAGCTGGGACATAGTCACCAGAGAAAACAATTGGCAACACACTACGCCGTGAAGGACTGAAATCTCAAGAAAGCACATGTACTGAAGTTTGCCAATGATTCAGAGGAGAACTGGGTGAACGTTTTGTCGTCAGATGAGACCAGAATCCAGCTCTTTGGCATCAACTCAACTCGCCGTGTTTGGAGGAGGAGGAACGCTGCCTATGACCCCAAGAACACCATCCCCACCGTCAAACATGGAGGTGGAAACATTATACTTTGGGGGTGTTTTTCTGCTAAGAGGACAGGACAACTGCACCGCATCAAAGGGACGATGGACGGGGCCATGTACCGTCAGGGCCAGGGCATTGAAAATGGGTCGTGGATGGGTATTCCTGCATGACAATGACCCAAAACACACGGCCAAGGCAACAAAGGAGTGGCTCAAGAAGAAGTCCTGGAGTGGCCCAGCCAGTCTCATAGAAGTCTGTGAAGGGAACTGAAGGTTCGACTTGCCAAACGTCAGCCTCAAAACCTTAATGACTTGGAGAGGATCTGCAAAGAGGAGTGAGACCAAACCCCTCCAGAGATGTGTGCAAACCTGTGACCAACTACAAGAAACGTCTGACCTCTGTGAACGCCAACAAGGGTTTTCCAACAAGTACTAAGTCATGTTTTGCGAAGGGGTCAAATACTTATTTCACGCATTAAAATGCAAATCAATTTATAACTTTTTTGAAATGCGTTTTTCTGGATTGTTTTGTTGTTTTGTCTCTCGCTGTTTAAATAAACCTACCATTAAAACTATTGACTGATCATTTCTTTGTCAGTGCACAAATGTACAAAATCAGCAGGGATCAAACTAATTTATCCCCCACTGTATTTTCTGATAAAAATATCAATAATATCCAAAACTCGGTCTTTAAAAACCTTTGACTCTAATAAGCCAACAAAATGCACCAGGAATTTTGAACCTGGCTTTATCCGGTGTTCAGATATATGTTCAGAAAATTCATGCAAACTACTACATATTTAACTAGATAATACCTCATATCTATACATAATCTAACATTTTAGAAAACTTGTAAACAATTGCCTGATTAATCATCTGGGGAACATGGCAACATCTATTCACCGGTAGTGTTTTTCCTCAATATAACAACACTCTGAGCTTGAGACAAAGACTCTGTCCTCATGTTTAATAGAGTACGTGCAGATGATGCTCAATGTCTCGTACCTTTGGCAAGCCTCTGACTGAGCAGCTGATGGCCGTGCTGTAGCCGATAGTCACGGATCGATCCACGAGGGATGCGGTGAACTTAGGAGCACATTTCATATCCTTCTCCTTGAAGGGAGCTCGTTTGTGTTCCAAACCTGAGAGTGTCATTGAGAAACTGACATCAAAAACCACAGTCCTGTCAGTGTAGTGTGTGTGAATATACTACTGTAAAGATTATAGGACTGCGGGATTAACGAGATGATCAAATTACAAAGGCTGCCAATAAATATATGCAGCATGTTCAGTGTTGCTTATAATGTGCTTTTGAAAATGAAACATACATCATTTTAAATTAAGGACTAACATTTTAAAGGGAACATATTAATGCATTAAGAGATAGATATTTATACAATTAAATCATACATATTAGTATTGCAATTTTACAGTTGTTTTGTAAATTAAAATGATTATATATATTTCTTAAATACTCAATTTTGTATTTTACTGTGAAATATCACAAGTAAAATGTAGTTTTTATTTAGTAGTATTATTTCGTTATTTATAAAGGATTAGCTGTAGTTATATTATAGCCGTGTTGATATATAATCACACAATTGTGAAGCCCTACAAACACAACAACAATAATAATTCTTTTTTTATATATTTTACAATGACATTATTTTGTTTTTTATTAATTTTATATTTAATAACAAAATATATTTTATCAATAATAAAAAAACGAATTATTATATATTATTTATATATTTATATATATATATGACCCTCTGTGAAATCCAGGCTAAAGTCTCAAAATCTAATTATGAGATAACAAGCATCAAAGTTGATGATTTCTACCATTAATTTCACTATAATGTCAATATTTGACATGACCTTACTCAGTCAATATTAAAGATATAAAGGTTATATTTTCACAGAATGTTCTTTACCATATGAAGGATTGTTTTTTGTAGAAAACAGCAAATCACAAAAAAATGACTTTAGCTGGGTTTTCACAGAGTGGGTCTCATATATATATTTAATATGTATTTTAAAAATGGTGTCCACTGTTTTTATGAGAAACGTTTCCATCGGTTGATGCAGCTCTAAATACTGTCGTTAGCGTGTCAACAACAGCAAGCATAGTCTATCTGCTCCTGATACTTGTTGCTCAGCACACTGACCGGTCTTGGCTATGAAGGCCGTGTTCTTGCTCATGCAGGGATCTTCACTGAGTCCGCAGAGGTTCTCGCTGTAGACGCGGAACATGTACTCGTTTGCCATGACCAGGTCAGAGACGGTGCAGTTGGTGCGGCGATTGTGCTCATACACCGTAAACCACTCCTACGGGTGAGAGCGTTACACATGAGGAAGTCATTGACCCAAAAACAAAAGTTCTGTCATCATTTATTCCCCCTCATGTCGTTCCAAACACCCTACCATACATAGATGGATGCTGTTGAATCACCAAAACAGTAGGCCATATGCTTATACTACTAGTCTGAAGTCCCACTGGAGTCAGAGAAAGGTTTGAGTAAATGATGACAGACTTATCTCTTTACAGACAAACTATCTCTTTAACGAGTGTTTTGGTGGATAAACGGAGATCAGATCTCTCACATTGGTTTTCTTGTCTGCTTTCTGGATCGTGTAGCCAGTGATGTCACAGTTGCCGTCATCTTTGGGTGGTTTCCACTCCAGCGCTGCGTTGAAACCCCAGACATCAGTCACGTGCACTTGAGACGGAGGGCCGGGTTTATCTGGGAAGAGAGTCGGAGCGTCAGATGAACGTCTCTGGAGTCAGCGTGTGAGCGAGAAGATTTTAGACAGGCAGGCGTCAAGTCAAGTTTCCCAAAACTTTGTGAGGGAACTAGAGGGGGTTTGGGAATTGATGAAAGCTAATTATTAATAAATATCATTAATGATAAATTAATATAATTTATTATTAATACTATTGATACATTTACTCATAAATTATTAAATACATTATTTTAAGATTTACTAATTACATCTTAAAAAATTTTAAATTAAATAATTTAAAATTATTTATGTTGCCACAAATAAATTAATAATATTTAAATCAAATATGTAAAATTATTTTAAAATTATTTATATTTACCTAATAATTAAATAAACCTATTAAACAATAATATAATAAAAAATAAATAATAATTGAATTCAATAATTAAAATAATAATTAAAAATGTACAATTATATTGTATTATTCATTCATTTTAAATAATTGTTGAATAAAAATAACAAAAAAAAATTGTAAATATTGTTTAACTGTAGGTCATGTGGTCATATTCTTACATCAGACAATCATAAATCTGCAAGAGTGTTATTTAATGATTGAAATATTAAAAATTTCAATAATTTAAATATTTTATGTCAAAGGGTTCAAATGATAAAAAGTTTGGGAACTGCTCATTTGGTATGTTAATTCTGTACTTTTAACTTATTAAAAAACACTGATAAAAATTGGAGCATTTAAAAACCATTTTTAAATGAGATTTGTAAAACAGCTGAAAAAATATATATATAATTTGTATTTATTTATTATTAATGCATTTCATATCATTATACTTTCTACATACTAAAATCAGCATCAGCCAATGAAAATCCTTATTAGTGGACCTCTATTTTTAATAAAATGCATAAATAAAAAATGCAAGATGAGTCAAACACATCTTTAAATTCGGGTTCGTCTTACCTACAATTCGGATGTCTATGGTGGCTGAGTCTTCCATGTTTTCTATTTTTAAGACAAGTGTGTATTTTCCAGAGTGCTCTCTCTCAGTGGAACGAATGAAAAGGATGGAGTCGACGTTTGAGTTCCTGACGCCGACTTTCTTTTCATCCACCGGCTGGCCGTCCTTCAGCCACGTGGCAATAGGACGAGGCTTGCCCTGAAAAACACATGCACTCGTTCATTCGTGAAGTGATCATAGATGTGGCTCGTATCATTTAACATACACACCTGGAAGGGGATGGAAAGGTTGATTTTCTCCCCGACTCTCTTGATGTACTTGGTTCTGAGTTCACGAGGCAGACGGATCTTAGGATGCTCTGAAACGAGAGGAGAACATCACTGTGAAGAACAGGCTTGCTAGAGAAGAACTTGATTTTTCATCAGTCTTGTTTTCTCCTCACCCATAATCTCTCTGACGGTGACGGGTTCCCCGAGCAGTGCAGGAGGGCTGCGGCCTGCTATATTCACCGCAAACACGCGGAAGTTCATCTTCTCTCCGGTGGGAAGGTTCCTCACGGTGTAACTCTGCCGATCAACCAGATCCGTGTTAGCAGGATGCCACTCCGTTTCTGACACGCAGAGACAACAAACAAAGAGAAGGCGGATCATTCACAATAATTAAAAACTAAATGTAAATACAAAATATATTGACATATTTACAATAATTAAATACAATAATAGTCATTTCATAAAAAAAAGAAAAATTAAAAACAATGTGAATAAAAAAATATATTGATATATTTACAATAATTAAATACAATAATAGTCATTTCATAAAAATAAAAAAATAATTAAAAACAATATGTAAATAAAAAAATATATTGACATATTTACAATAATTAAATACAATAATAGTCATTTCATTAAAATAATATATATAATTAAAAACAAAATGTAAATAAAAAAATATATTGACATATTTACAATAATTAAATACAATAATAGTCATTTCATAAAAATAATAATAATAATTAAAAACAATATGTAAATAAAAAATATATTGACATATTTACAATAATTAAATACAATAATAGTCATTTAATAAAAAAAAAATATATAATTAAAAACAATATGTAAATAAAAAATATATTGACATATTTACAATAATTAAATACAATAAGTCATTTCATAAAAAAAAAAAAAAAATTAAAAACAATATGTAAATAAAAAATATATTGACATATTTACAATAATTAAATACAATAATAGTCATTTCATTAAAAAAAGTAAAATAAAATAAAAACAATATATAAATAAAAAAATATATTGACATATTTACAATAATTAAATACAATAATAGTCATTTCATTAAAAAAATAAAATAAAATAAAAACAATATATAAATAAAAAAATATATTGACATATTTACAATAATTAAATACAATAATAGTAATTTCATTTAAAAAAATATATAATTAAAAACAATATATAAATAAAAAAATATATTGACATATTTACAATAATTAAATACAATAATAGCAATTTCATAAAAAAAAAAAAAAAAAAAAAAATGAAAATAAATACATATATATTGACATATTTACAATAATTAAATACAATAATAGTAATTTCATTTATAAAAAAAAAATATATAATTAAAAACAATATGTAAATAAAAAAATATATTGACATATTTACAATAATTAAATACAATAATAGTAATTTCATTAAAAAAAAAATATATTAAAAACAATATGTAAATAAAAAATATATTGACATATTTACAATAATTAAATACAATAATAGTAATTTCATTAAAAAAATATATATATAATTATAAAAAAAAAATAAAAAATAAGATTACATATATTTAATTATTTCAAATAACTAATTGTATTGTTAATTTATTTTAAAAAGGACAAGGAATTGAGCCGGATGATGTGATTGTTATTAGATTAATGCAAGTGTTGAAGACTCCCGTTTGAAATTCAGTTGGAAAAGTGAATACAGTAAGTTAATTAAAATGAGCTGATTCAATGATTCGTTCACACTCGGACTCAGTGTACACAGATGTACTTATGTGGCATTGTAGTGTTTTAGTTGAGTGTGTTTATATATATATATATACGGTACACACACACATACATCATTATTCCATTTAAAACTAGATATTTTTGCATAGAATTAAATATGACATTTATTACTAAATTAAGTGTTCATTTAAATAAAACACTGAGTATATTTTCTTAATTAAATAACCCTTTAAACCATTTTTTAGCAAAACCATAAATATCAAGACATATGTGATGTATAATCAAAACCGTGTCATTTTAGTAATATTGACAAACTGTACTAGATTTATTTTAATTCTTAGATCAAATTTGAGTAATTTTCTTGTGTTTTTTTTTCATTATTATTAATAATAATAAAAAAATGTCTGCGCAGTTTTTTTTATACATTTTTGTTTTAGTTTAAATTATTTTAGTACTTTAAATTAAAAGTAACAAATGTTGCCTTGGACACCACAGTTATTTTTCATAAGCTATATCAGCCCTTTTATTTATCTTGCATTATTATTCACATACAGCCTGGAGGAAGTTTGCTCAAGTGCACAATGGTGAAGTTGGTTTGCATCCGCTATGCTGTCATTATGTAGTGTTCGGTTTAGGCCCAGAATGATTCCAGCAGACTCACCTCCTTCCTTGCAGAATTCAATGATGTATCCATCCATCCCTCCAGCACCGATCCTCTCAGGAGCCAACCACTTGAGTGAGCAGGTAGTGTCCGTTACATCATCCACGGTCAGCTTTGTGGGCTCGCTGGTGGGGGCTGAGAGGGAAATCAAGAGTTAAAGCAAGAGACATCAAAGATTCGTAACAAAGCAATCGTGCAATCTTCTCACCGATCGGCATGAATGGTTTCGAGTTGAGGCTGGGAGCCGAGATACCGATTCCATTGACTGCGAAAACTCGAATCTCATACAGAATGCCTTCAATCATGCGCTTGGCCTCGTATGTGGTGCTCTCGTAGACGTCAAAGTTAAGTTTCGTCCATCTTGATGATCCTTTCTTCTTCCTCTCCATCAGATAGCCTAAGAAACAGAGGCAAAACAGATTCCTGTTATGATGATGCGTTGACTTCTAATTGTGTCAAATACTGTGCTTGTACCTAAGTGAACATGGCTGAGTTACCTGTAACAGGTATTTACTAGAGACGCACCAATATGAACATTTTCAGCCAATACGATTATTCAGAATGATATCTGCCGATAGTTTGGTTTCATAAGAAAAAGATGTCTCCCAACTAATGCTGCAAACTATCCGGTCGGGGAACCCTCTCATGTGGTATATTAGAGGTTAAAATGAACAACAACACTGTTTATTATAGATATAATAATCACACTTAAAAACTCTTATATACAACTCAAATAAGCTCCCTCGGTTTTATTCAAATCAAATCAAATCACTTTTATTGTCACATCACCACAGCACAAGTGCCTTGGTGAGTGAAATTCTTATGAGCGTGCTCCAGACAGTGCAAAAAAAAACAACAACAACAATTTACATATGGACAGACAGTGCAAAAAAACAACAACAACAATTTACATATGGACAGACAGTGCAAAAAAAACAACAAACAATTTACATATGGACAGACAGTGCAAAAAAAACAACAAACAATTTACATATGGACAGACAGTGCAAAAAAAACAACAAACAATTTACATATGGACAGACAGTGCAAAAAAACAACAAACAATTTAAATATGGACAGACAGTGCAAAAAAACAACAAACAATTTAAATATGGACAGACAGTGCAAAAAAACAACAAACAATTTAAATATGGACAGACAGTGCAAAAAAACAACAAACAATTTAAATATGGACAGACAGTGCAAAAAAGCTGCACTGGAGCATTTACAGTGCTCCAGACAGTGCAAAAAAAACAAAAAAAAAAACAACAACAATTTACATATGGACAGTACATATTTACAGACTGTACAGAAGACAATGTGCAAAATACACATACATATACTCCGTACACATAGTGTACTATAAAGACACACTCAATTATCAGCGACACATTATACACCGTATGGGCACATCTGCATTATGTACACTATCTATACATAATGTAGTCTATACATAGTAATAATGTGAAGGTGCAACAGATTATAAATTAACAGCAGATTGGTTGAGCAGCAGATAGATGTGCAAAGGTGCAACAGATTATTCATATGCAGTGTCGTGGATGTGCATTGTATGGTGTCCAGTGATAGCAGATAGGTTGTGTTAGTGCAGTGTGTGCGTGTAGTCCAGTTGAACTGTGTTAAAGTGCAGTGCATGGCATGTTGTGTGAGTGGGAGTGTGTTGTAGGGTGGGTCATTTCTGACTGTTCATTAGCCTGATAGCCTATTGAGTGATTATATGAGACATGAAACATTTGGGTCAGTTTTACTGTATCTCTCAACATACCTTCTGATGTTCATTCATGTTTATTTTGTGCTATAACTTGTATTAAAGAGGAAGAGACTCACACTCCGCGCTCCCGCTTGAACTGATGCACTAGTGATCTGTCACGCCACACTTATTGTTTGAATTTTGTAATAAGATACTAGAGCTATGCGATTAGTCAAAATCATCATAAAATCATGATTTGAGTGCGCGCGATTCCTAAATCTCTTTATAGCATGATTCTTTCCGCGTCCCCGGCCTCTCGCAGTATCCTATCTGAACCAATCAGAATGCAGAGCGACTAAATGAAGCTCGAGAACAGAACAGATTCAGATGAAACGCCAGGTTCACACATACTTCGTCTGTGGTGCGTATGCGGTGCATATTTTTTCCGCGCCCATGTTAACGGATCAGAGCGTTCACACTGCGCTCCAGGAGCAGTCTGCAGCAATCATGCAGCAATCGTTTACGCACCAATCCTATCTTTGCTGTGCTGCACGGGCTAAATTAAAGTGACAGTACATTGTTCGTGGTAAAAAATGAACATGGATTGACACGGAAATGTAGTAATTACACCATAAAGGCATATAAGTCTACTGTTTCACAGTCAACACATGGCTTTTTGGCTAGATTTAAAACAAGGAAAAGTGCACTTTTAAATAAATAAAGCAATAATAGATTTGAAATCAAAATAATGGATAAATGTTGTGTTTGTGGTAAACAGCCGCGGATCAGGAGCGGACTGCAAACATTCAATAAAACATGTGAGAAAGTAAAATGAGTCCGTGCTGCTTCTGCACTGTAAACACATACTGTATACACACTGCAGACAGAGTACATGTGAACCTGCCACAAAAACCCATTTCAACACCTCAGGCAGTGCCACAAAGAGCTCTATGACCAAAGCATGGCAAAAAAATACAAAAGAAATCCCTGGACATAGGATTTTTGTTGTTGTTGCCATGTGTCTGTTTTGGAGACATTTTGTTACTCCTTTACTTAGTGATTATTTTACCTTGTCTGTTCTAGAGACATGTTACAGCTTTTTGATAAAGCTCTAAATGGTTTTCTTTTGGAAATATTTTTCAAATTCACACTGAATGCATTTATGACTGTAAAGCATGCGTGTGTGTCAAAATCATGATTAAAATCAAATCGCAAAATTGATCAAAGAAATCGCAATACCGCACTACCCTATAAGATACACAAGATTCGAAAGCTGAAACGCTGTTTCTTATCAGAAGTAACAAAGCTCTTTGTGATTATTGGATTGAAGTGCATTACAAATAATGTTTTATAAAGGGAAAACCACGGACCTGGCAACCTTGG
>CM049836.1:24921279-24983779 GCA_027422435.1 Schizopygopsis pylzovi | reverse complement strand
TGAGAAACCATGTTACCGGCCACATCCAAATGGATCTTAGGAGGATCTTAAAGGAGCAAGAAAAAGAAAGTGCATACAATCAAGTGTTGTAAGGGAATCAGAGCGCAACCTGAGGCCGTTTTCATAAACTTAGCTTCTATATTAATACTAGCAGGTCATTCATTCATATTTTCAAACTAGTATGTCGGAAGAAGAAATGAAAATGTCTGTCTTAAGGGTTGATCTTTGTCTTACCTTGTCTGGGAACGTAGTCGATCTTGATTTCTGGAAGAAAAAGAATGATCTGATTATGTACGGTCATAACAAACCTGAGATGGTTTTGCTCATTAAAGAGTTTCCTTCTCACCCAGGAAGTTGAGTTTAGCGGACAGCGAGAGCGCATAACCCTCGGGGACAAACGTGTAATCTCCAGCATCCTGGGGCTTGACGTCATCGATGGTTAAACGATGAATCCTGGAGACACACGCACACATACATACAGTATTTCAAACCTGTACAGTTACATCTGAGCCAACGTGTGCACACATGTCTGAATGCTGACCTGCCGATGTGGGAAATCTTGATGCGGTCACTGGCCAGAACTTCCACGCCATCCTTAAACCATTTCCCTGTGACTTTCTCGTCTGACACCTCACACTTGAACATAGCCTGCTCTGCCGATTTGACCGTAAGATCTGCGATACTTTGCAGCACCTCCAGTTCCTTCTCTGGTTGAGTTTGACAAAGACAAGAAATAACCATTAAATGTGCAAAACCACTAGTGAAACAACTGGTGAGGGTCCTGCAAGCAGAGATCAGATTTTACCTTCAACGATGAGCTCTCCCTTCGATTGGCCTCCGTTGGTGTAAACAAAGTACATCCCACAGTCCTCTACGGTCGCCTCTTGAATAATAAGACAGTGGCGTTTCCCATCCTTTTTAAAACGATACTTGGCGTTTTTGTCATCTCGTGACAACTCCTGATCCTCAAACATCCTACAATTACACATACATTCATATATATATATATAAGTCAAAAGATAAATACAAGTTATTTTTGTTTTTGAAAAGTTCTCTTATGTTCACAAGGCTGCATTTATTTAATCAAAATAAATACAGCAATATTGTAAAATAGTGTTGCAATGTAAAATGTAATACTACATCAATAAAACTTGAATTTTTTAACTTGAATATACACTGAACAAAATTATAAACACACTTTTGTTTTTGCCCCCATTTTTCATGAGCTGAACTCAAAGATATAAGACTTTTCCTATGTACACAAAATGTCTATTTATCTTAAATATTGTTCACAAATGCACATTTTAGAGTGGCCTTTTATTTGTGGTCAGCCTAAGACACACCTGTGTAATAATCATGCTGTCTAATCAGCATCTTGATATGCCACACCTGTGAGGTGGATGATTATCTCGTTCACTAACACAGATTTACACAGATTTGTGAACAATATTTGAGAGAAATAGGCCTTTTGTGTACATAGAAAAAGTCTTAGATCTTTGAGTTCAGCTCATGAAAAATGGGGCAAAAACAAAAGTGTTGCGTTTATAATTTTGGTCAGTATAATATACAATTTAATTTATTTATGTGACACTGAAAACTGGAGAAATGATGCTGAAAAAAGATGATTGTATTGCTGAAAAGTAGTGAAGTGTGTATCTGTAAGCATTGTTTTTCAGTATTCTGTGTTGAGCATAAGCAGTAATGGTCTCTTGATGATGTAAACTGTTTGTTTACCAATTGACGTGTGCTCCCTCCTCAGACACTTCAATCTCAAACTCCACTCTTTCTCCAACCATGACCTGGTAATCATCCAGCAGTTTAGTGATGGTGATCGGCGGCTCTGCAAAGCAATTTGATGAGGTGATTTTAAACATTGTGCTAGGTAAAGAAAGTTAATAAATTACACTATATTTGTCAAAGGTTTTTTAAAAGTAAGATTTTTAAGGTGTTTGTTTTTGGAGTTCTCTTCTACTCACCAAGCCTGCATTTATTTGACCCAAAATACAGCTAAATAATATTATGTATATTTTTACTATTTAAAATAGCTGCTTTCGCTTTGAATATATTGTAAAATGTATGATTCAAAGCTGTATTTTCAGCATCATTACTCCAGGTTTCAGTGTCACATGATCTTCAGAAATCATTTTAATATACTGATTTGCTGCTTAAAAAACATTTATTATTATTATCAATAAATAAAAGAGTTGAGTACTTTTTTCCCCCAGAATTATTTGATGAATAGAAATATCCAAAGACCAGCATTTATCTGAAATAAAAAGCTTTTGTAACATTATACACTAAAGCTTGGAGTCAGTATAAGTCATTTGTTGGGACATTTGTATTTACTTGTATTTAGCAAGGACACTTTAAATTGACCAAAACTGAAAATAGAGGCATTTATAATGTTACAAAAGATTGCCATTTCAGATAAATGCTGTTCTTCTGAACTTTACAGTCTTCAAAAAAACTGAAAACATTCTACTCAGCTGTTTTCAACATAATAATAATAATAATAATATGTTTCTTGAACAGCAAATCTGAATATTAGATTGATTTCCTGAAGATCATGTGACACTGAAGACTGAAGTAATGATGATGAAAATACAGCTGTGCATCACAGAAATAAATTACATTTTAAAATATATTCAAATAGAAAACAGTTATTTTAAATAGTAAGAGTATTTCACAATATTACTGATTTGCTGTACTTTAGATCAAATAACTGCAGGCTTGGTGAGCAAAAGAGACTTCTTTAAAAAACATTAAAAATCAATAACTCTACGCTGGTAGTGTATTGTTCATCGTATATGTTGGACTGTAATAGTGTCTCCAGAAGGCTAGAGGAGCTCATAGTTTTACAGTTTGTTACAGCATTAGTTTATAGAGCTGCAAACCGCTTCTTATGCATCGGTAAAGTCATTTTTCAAAAGCGCTGCCACTCTCCAGGACAGATGAATTGGATGAAAAAAAGGGTCCACACACCTTTAACAAATACTTCCGTGAAGCATTTATCAGCCCCGCTTATACATTCATACGCCGCATCATCTGCCAGACTGCATTTGTTAATGGTGAGGGTTCGAATGTTTCCATTGGACTCCATGATGTATCTGCCACACAAAGACAGTTAAATCACGTGAACATAAAATAGGTTTGGGTCTCCACGCTTTCATTGCCTTGTGTTGTTGGAAAATATTGTTACTTTTGTCATTTAGTTTGGTGCATGACACTTTTAACACATTTAAACTTGGATCATCCTAATCTTAGTAACGTTTTCTCCAAATAAGCAAGTTAAAGTCTTTGAAACTCAATGTATTGGTGTGTCTTTACTTGGCAGAGGGTTTGATCTCTTGGCCGTTCTTGAGCCATTTGACCTCAGCATTCGGGTCGGCCACCTCCACAGACAGCACGATCTTCTTTCCCTTGTGAACGGAGTACGCCGACTCCAGTCGTCTCAGGAACGCTGCGGAAACATCCCACACACAAACACACAGTCACAAACAGAAGATCAGAGACTTGAGTTTTGTCTGATCTCTCTCTCTCTCGTACCCTCGCTGAATTTGGGCTCCACAACTTTCATCTTCTTGAGTCGTTTCAACATGCCACGCAGGTCAGTGATGCCGTACTGAAACGCAATCTTCTCGTACTCGCTGGGATGAGCGCTCTTCAGAATCTCCCAAACATCGATCTCCAGCTCAGGCTCCGGCCTCTTTTTCCTGTGAAAGTGAGGGATGTGATAAATAAGGGAGGAGATGGAGTGTGGTTTTAATGGACAGAGCAAACACTTACTTTTTAGCTGCTTTGAGAAGAGCACTAAAGTCCAGGTCACCGTCGTCCTCGCCAGCATCTCTGTACAAGAGCACATGTTGAATTCACTAAACACAATATGTATGTGTATGTGTATTCACTTAACTCAAAAATAAATTCAGTTAGCTCAGAAAAGTCTTTCCCCCACTTTATTTAGTTGCACAAACGAACACGTCATAAGACATATGTAATGCATATGTGTGTGCATATGTGTGTTGTGTGAAATGTTTTGTAAATTAAATTCAAATCATTTTTGAGTTATATATATATATATATTTATATTAGAGCTGTCAATCGATTAAAATATTTAATCGCAATTAATCGCATGATTGTCATGAGTTAACACGCGATTAATCGCACATTTTTATTTGTTCTAAATGTACCTTAAATTAATACTTTTCAAGTTTTGAATACTCTAATCAACATGGGCATGGATGCTTTATGCAAGTGTATGTTTATTATTATTGAAACCATACTCAACATAGAGCATGATGACTTGACATGTTTCAAAGGTAATATTCTCATTACTTCTCTTTCTTTGCACTGAGCAATTTACTGACACAAACTGTTTACATTTTTGCACACAGGCCAGCTCACTTCTTCTGAACATGCAAAATGGACATATAATATTTATTGTTACATTTGTTTCCCTCTCTGTGCCCACATACTGTATTTTGATGCAGCTAAATTCTCAATAAAACAGTTTTCATTGATATATTTGACTGTTTCTGTTGTCAGATAACGGAATGAATATAAAATAGTGACTGAAACACGACCCATTAAGCCTCAGCTGCTGTGCACGTGTGCTGGGACAGCTCGCCCTCGCCCCGCTCGCCCCTCGCCCTCGCCCTCGCTCGCCCTCGCCCTCGCCCTCGCCCCTCGCCCTCGCTCCCTCCGCCTCCTCGCCTCGCCCTCGCCCCTCGCCCTCGCCCTCGCCCCTCGCCCTCGCTCGCCCCTCGCCCTCTCGCCCTCGCTCGCCCTCGCCCTCGCCCCCTCGCCCTCGCCCCTCGCCCTCGCCCTCTCGCCCTCTCGCCCTCGTCCCCTCGCCCTCTCGCCCTCGCCCCTCGCCCTCGCCCTCCCTCTGCCCTTCCTCTCGCCCTTCGCCCTCGCCTCGCCCTTCGCCCTTGCCCTCTCTCGCCTCTCGCTCGCCCTCGACCTCTCGCCCTCGCCTCTGCCCTGCCTGCCCCTCGCCCTCGCCCTCGCCCCCTCGCCCTCGCCCGGCAGTACCGACGATTCTCGGAGACTAAATAAGGTTTGGGCACTTTTTTCAAGGGAAAAAAGTCACTAAAGGTACAGCTGTCTACATTCATTCATCTTAATTAGTGAAAAAGTAAGATGGTATCTAATTTCCTGAAATTAACCATTTGCACATTTATAAAAATAAAATAAAATAAAAAGCCCAAAAATAATCATTACATTGCATTAGTATTCATATCATTTTTCTGTGACACTTAAAAGGAAAAAAATACCAACAATTTAAGAAAAGGTTTTCATCATTTTAAAAATCAACACATAAGTAAAAGCCTGCAAATACTCACAACATCATACCATCATACATTTTGACACTACACAGGAAAAAAAACCAACAATTCAGAAAGTCTTTAATTTGAAATCAATGTTTGCAATCTGAAAGGAGGCTTTTGATCATTTCAAATCTCACACCAGACCACAACAGAGTCTTTAATGAAATCAATGTTTGCTCTGAAGGAGGCTTTTGATCATTTAACATCTTAACCATACGATTCCTTAGCTTTGTTTAGTTTTTTGATATTATTAGCCTAAATAAGCTGACGAAATACACAATTACTGTAATTGTGAAAAGTTATGTAAGATGGCTATCTAATTTTCACAATGAAAATGAACCATGGTTTTATATATATATAAAAAAAAAATACAATGTTACAATAGTTAAACCAAGGTAACCACAAATTAACCATGGTTTTGCTACACTAACAAAATGTTTAACCATGGTATTTATACAAATGTAGTAAATGTACAAATTATCAATATACCAAAAAAAGGCCACAACACATTTACTATAATAAAACCATGGTTCATTTTCGTAAGGGTTGTTGAAGTCCACTAGAAACATTTCCATTGTGGTCTGTGTTACGTTGCAATGCTTTTCTGTACTTGGTTGTGTCTCGAGTATTTGCAGCACATCAAGCTAAAAAAAGATGTTTCCTTAAGTTGCAGTGCATTGAGCTCTCCTGGCCACCATAATAAAATGTCCAACAGCTGAAAACACAGGCCATGAGGTCAAAGGAATGACCTGCAGAGCTGAGACAGCACAGTGTTGAGACACAGGTCTGGGGAAATGTTCTGCTGCCCCGAAGGCTCACAGAAGCCTGATAATCTTTAGTGGAAGAAGTTTGGAAGGACCAGGACTCTTCCTAGAGCCAAACTGAGCAATCGATGGAGAAGGGCTTTGGTTAGACTGGAGACCAAGAACCCAACGGTCACTCTAACTGAGCTCCATGATCATATGTGGGGGAAACATACTTATGTTTGTAGAGACAAACATCACTACAGCACTCCACAGATCTGGGCTTTATGGCAGCTTGGGCAGACTCATGTCTCTTTTCAGTGAAGATACCAACACACACACTGACGAAGTGAGATTGCATATTGTGTGGCATTTTTGTTTTGTCAAAAAGTGTCATCACAACTCAAAAAAAATATTTTTACTCATTTCCGGAACGCAAGTGAACACCCCAATATTTAGATTAACAGTTAACCGGTATGTGTTTTTAATTGTTGGTTCATTATTGCATTTAGTCCTTTTCAATCCTAAATATGTGGCTGCATACTCGTGAGAAATATATTCACTCATGTCTGTCTGTCTTCTCAAACTCACGATCTTTTGAAGGCAGACAAAATATCTGCTTGCTCCTCTTGTTCAGCAGCAGCTACAGAAAAGAAATAACAAATCAAATAAAGAAACAGCCATTTACAGATTTCTACTAAGATTGTGTTTTTGTTGAGAAAGACACACTAACCCTCCACAGTGACCTCAAAGGTGCAGCTGTCACATTTGTCTTTAACAGTCACTTCACACCTGTATCCACCTGCGTCTCCTGCGACCACCTTGACTATCTTCATCTCGTATGTGTAGATCTGAGTCAAAGAAATGCGCCACACACAAGGATGATGTGTAATCAAATTCATTTAACTCAGTGTAAAGAGATTCTAGATTCCATTTTGTAGAAAAAGGGCAATTCTATATAGTACTACTATAACTTAAAGAATTTATAAGATTTCTGATGATAAAACGATTACCTTTAACAGTGAGTTTTGACATACAAATGCTCTACTAAAATCGAAGATCCATATGATAGAAGCCCGATTCCAACACGGGATAAAAAAGCTAATTGCTGCTTTTATCTCACAATCCTGACTTTTACTCTGAGTTTAAATCTCACAATTCTATTTTCTCACAATTCTGCAGAATTGCGGGATATAAACTTAGGATTATAGGAGAAAAAAGTCAGAATTGCAAGATATAAACTAAGAATTCTGACTTTTCCACTCAATGTTTACATCTTACAATTCTGTGCTTATATATCGCAAATTCAGACTTTCTTCTCCTATAATTATAAGTTTACATTCTGCAATTTATGAGCATTTTTCTCTCAGCCACAGAATAAAAAAGGCATTTGCGTATAAGTTTATATCTCACAATTCTGACTTTTCTTCTCATAATTATAATATCTTGTAATTATGAATTTATGTCTCACTTAAGATCTTGTAATTCTGAGTAAAAAGTAATTTACATGTTTTTTTTCATCCCATGGTGGAACCAGGCTTCCATTCAATGCACCACACATTCATTAAACCTGGAAATGAGTTTAGAAATCCAGTTATGATGAATATTATATGTGACAACACACTTCCCTCTAACCTTCGTGTTTCTGTCATAGGTCTCTTTTAACTGGATGTGTTTTCCCGCTTTGCTGCCGAGGTCCATCCACTTCCCCTTCAACCACTTCATGGTGGGTTTACGTGTGAGGTTGGTGGAGTCCACCTTAACCATAAATGTTACATCTTTACCTGTGTCAAAAAAACACACACATTCATCCTGTTATGATGTTTGTTTTGTCACGGCAACTGTTTGGAGCTTTAATAAGGTGTCTGTTTTTATACCTGCGATGGCTGCCGCACTCTCTGGCTTCTGCACAAAGAGTCCTGTCAGCTCGGTTCGCTCTGCAAGCATGGAGCAGGGGTGTTATAGAAAGACAAACACACACACACACATGCAGACAGACTCGGATGTTCACAGATAGGGATCCTGTAAATAACAACTCGTGGTGTCATCAAGAAGCACACCCGGTTTCCATTTTAAATATTCCTTGCAGATATTTAAAACATATATTAATTCAAGCATAAAACGATAATACACTGGGATGTTTTCTTAAACAATGAAGGACATTCTGGGAATTCTGAGTGAGCTTCATGCACAAGGAAGGAGTCAACATTTCTTTCCTCTTCTCACCTTTGTGCAGTAATTCATTTTAATATTACATTCATTTTCATAATAGGGCAGGCCAATTATATTTACCTCAATGTAAATATAATAGGAATTATTGCACATTATATCATAGAGTCCTTTCATGCACACTAACTTAGAACTCTTGAAGAAATTCTAAGTGACTCATTTATTTAGTTAGTATGTGGTTGAAATAATCCAAGGAAGTTTCTAAAGGATTTTCATAACCAGTCAGATTTATTACCATCCTCTTCTGGAGCTTCTGCAGATTAAAGAACAACGTTAAACTAAAGAAACCTACTGTATTCATAGTTATATTTTTTTCAATATTTAAATGTCTTGTAATTTAGAAACAGTCGATCCAAGCGAATGATGTCACTTACCCTCTGGCTTCACCTCTGTGGGAACAAATGAGAAAAAGTGACGTTAGATAACAGTTCATGTCAAAATATGCATGCGTTTAACTAGATTTATGATTTTCCCGATATGCTCATCTCAGTTAATGAGCTATTGAACTGAATGTCTTTTCTGAGGTGAATGTGAGGTTGTTTATGAGACGTCTCTTCTCTGTTGAAACACTGATTACACGAGAGATTATCTATGTCAGTAAGTCATTTTGTCATTTTATGAAATCACATGTAAGATCAATTTTAGGAGGTTTCTGCACAACATTTGATAAACAAGGCCCCTGGGTTCTTCAGACCCCGTGTCTCACCTGGCTGCCTGTTGACAGCAACATTGCAAACAATTATCCCCATGTATCATCACCTTAAGTGATATTTTAATGATGTATTGATCTGGAATGTGGGTCTATAGTTCAAATTTAATTAATTATTATCAACTATTTTGGTCATAGCACATTTATACATAAATGCAAGTTAATGATTAATTATTACAGTATGCACTTGTCCTTTTCTCTCAGTTGAGATGTACAGATCAGTGCATATATTTGGAATAATGGTTGACTAATAGGCTGTGTTTTATGGTTGATTCTTTTAGTCCAGGGGTCACCACACTCGGTCCTGCAGAGTTTAGCTCCAGCTTGTCTCTACACACCTGCCGGGAGGTTTCAGGTATACTGAGCAAGAGCTTGATCAGCTGCTTCAGCGGTGTTTGATTAGGGCTGGAGCTAAACTCTGCAGGACACCGGCCCTCCAGGACAGAACTTGCTGACCCCTGTTTTAGGGTATATTCTTAGCCTACACTCAGCTAGTAATGTTCTCACAACTTCCTTAACATCCAGACAAGCTTCTCTCAAAGTTATGATCGATCTTTCTTCCACTAACACTAATAAAACATTTGTCCAAAAAACATTTGTTAACTTAACTTTCAAACATTTTGATTCAAATGTTGCGCTGGTTTCAGACTGTTCAGAGAACATTCAAAAGTTTCGTTCCCATAATTTACAAAACGATCAAATGGAACGTTCCCTTGACATTCGTGTTAAAAAGGTTGTTAAAAACAGAGAACATTCAGAAATACGTTTTTCAAAACTTAATGGAGGGTTAGTTCTTATACCGTATTTATGTCAGCTGGGTATTTGGTCCTTCTCATTCCTGAATATGTGCTTTCATATTTCTGAGAAATATATTTAGTCAAATAAAAACTAAAACAACTCAAATAGTATTTTCTTGTAAAACGAACTCCAATAATAATTTTGTACAGTGTATCTTATATATTTCAATTAAAGATGCAATGACCTGAGAGACGGAATTTTAGCACAAAAATGATGAAACATGAAAGGATATGTATATTTCTGCTATACATTAGTTCAATCATTTTCAAACTGCGGCCCTGACTGACCATACATGTTTCAGAGAGTCGTGACTGATGACCATCTCCTAAGTTACTGTGTAACCATTCTGACATCATCTGGGCTGATGATAAATATATTCCAGAGCTCCGAGTAGTAAGATGATACGCTGTAGAAATGCTCAGGCGCTCGGCCACACGGATGCTCTACAATCCTATAAATATGACACCAGAAAATTATAGCAGGCATAAACTGACCTGACAATATTAGACTTTCTTCTGTATATTTTTACACACATGTACTGTGTACACATAAGACATTTCGGAGAATTTGGAAACTGTATTCAACATTAGGGTCTTAAGTCGGTGCAGAAATTCAAAATTTCAAGTTTCAAATTCAAAAACGTCATGACATTAAATGTTGCATGCACTGCAAAAATGAATATTTAAACATCCTTAAATCAACATAAGATTATTGTTCCCTTTAATTGATGGCTTAAATTGGTTTACTTGGACTTGCAGAAACCCTGATATCTATAGTTTCAGCATCTGCAGTTGAAAAACCAGCCCGGTCTCATGAAAATGCGTGTCAATAATACGCCAAATAAAAACAAAAACTCATGGTATTTATACGATAAAATGGATTTTGGCTTACATATGATACACACGTGTTTGTCGTGCATATAATACGCATCTACCCTACAACCCTAATCCACTCATCTCATAGCTGCACACCAAAGTCCATTTATGTGTATCAATACCACGAGTTTTTGTTTTTATTTGGCGTACTATTTATACACACTTTCATGAGATCGGGTGATGAGTTGAGCACTAATTTCTTGTTTTGGAGTAGGAGGTTTCCACTCTGATAAAGAGAAACTCTCTCTGATCATGTGGTCTGAAATAGCAGCATGCCTAACATCCGCCTCGTTCTCAGGAGGGCACGATGTTTCCATGGCGCTTGTTCAAAACTTAACCTCTCTTATGTCAGGCCAGGAATCTATCCGTCGACAACACCCATATCAAATACAAACATCTCACAGTCGAGCTCTTATGGTCGGGCAAAGAACAGTCAAAAATGATGACCACAGATATGCTGCGATTTGTTTTAGGTTAACCACACGCAATGGTTTTGTGTTTGCACCTCTGAGTGATTTTAAGTAAACTCATTCAGTTATGTTTTCAGTGCTCACAATCTAAGAGATGATCAGGAAAGCTCTGCTTCTGTTCGAAGGATGTTGTTACTCTTTTAGGTGTAAAATATGAGCCGTATTTGTCTGTCTTCACCAGTGTCTTTTTAAAGCACCGTATCGCATTTCAAACCACACACACACAACTTAACTTGGCTTTTAAAAATAGTTTGAACATTTCATTTCAACCTTTAAAAGAACTGCCTTAAAATTCTTTAAACTACTTGCAAAAAATATGAATTATTTTCCCCCTTTCAATTTAATTTATATATGCTATAATTTGCGTTTATATACTTCAGTATTTATTTCATTTAATTAATTAATTTATTTGTTTGTTGGTTTTGTGCCATTAAATGTTTTTTTCAATCTTAAACCAGCTGATGGTTTGCCATTAAAGTTTATATTACTTGCAATAACCCCCAACTTTAATTTAATGTATGTTTATGTATTTAATTAATTCATTTAATTTGCATTTATTTATGCATTTCTTTTTCTCTTTCAGTGAATATCTTTCAGATAGTGAGGAGCGATTCATTCATTTAGGAGATTGGAATTAGAAATTTGATCTCTAATTAGCAATTAGATCATATTCCTAATCTGAAATATGATCATGCATTTGGACTTGTACAGGCAATTCGACAAATAAAAATAAAAATATAAAATTTTAAAGAAAAATGAACAAAATAACTTTGAATAGTTCATAATTTAGTTCAGTAAACGATCTGATCTTCCAATCCTGCTCCAAATATTATATGTACAAGTTGAAATTCCAATTTATTTCCAATCTATTAGAGTTTATGGTTCATATTTGGTGTTTAATCACCTCACTAGTAAGTTTGTCTTTCTGATTCACTTAAGATGAATGTGTGTGTGTGTGTGTGAGTGTGTGTGTGTGTGCTTTTGAGGGATTGAGGCGATACTCAACACAGCGTGTACTACACGCTGGATTTAGCACATTAGGACGGTAAGCTCCTTGTCTTAGCACAATTCCTCACACACACACTCACACAGACACAGACAGACAGACAGAGAGACAGACAGAGAGACAGACAGACAGACAGACAGACAGACAGACAGACAGACAGACAGACAGACAGACAGACAGACAGACAGACAACAGAGACACAGACAGACAGACAGCACAGACAGACAGACAGACAGACAAGACACACACACCGCAGACAGACAGACAGACAGACAGACAACAACAGCGCAGCAGACAGACAGACAGACAGACACACAGAAACGACACACAGACAGACAGACAGACAGACACAGACAACACACACACACACACACAGACAGACAGACAGACAGACAGACACAGACACACACAGCACAGACAGACAGACAGACAGACACAGACACACACACGCACGACAGACAGACAGACAGCGACACACACACACACACACACACAGCGCAGACAGACAGACAGACACACACACACACACACACGCGCAGCAGACAGACACACACACACACAACACACACACACACAACACGCAGACAGCACAGACAGACAGACAGACAGACACACACACACACACACACACACACACACACACACACACACACACACACAACACACACACACACAACACACACGCACACACACAGCAGACAGACAGACAGACAGCGCACACACACACACACACACACACAACACACACACACACACACAACACCACACAGCACACGACAGACAGACAGCACATACACACGCACGCAGACAGACAGACAGACAGACAGACAGACAGCACAGACAGACAGACAGACGCGCACACACACACACACACCACACACACACGGTGGCCCCCGACAGAGCTGCTAAACCTCCGTCTTATCACTCAGGTAATTCATGTTATGCAGAATGATTGTTATAAAAGCACCTGGTCACACTTTATCAAATCAGAATCTGGGTGGCAGATGATGCAGCGGTAATGAAAGCGGTGTCTATATTTGTGCATGTGAATGACTGATCCGGCGTAGTGGCTAAAGGTCTGAGACTCAGTCTGTCAGCATTGTGCTCCTGAGCAAAGCACTTGATCCCGGGTCACTCCAGGGGAATGTAGTTAGTAATTTAATTTATTAATATTGCGACTAGCTTCTAACTAAACAATTTATAGAAAAATTTGGACAGATGAGACATGCACCTTTCTTTTAAAAGTGTGTAATCCTAATTATTTTGCTATCATAATCTATTACATAGTTGCATTTTATTAAAGTATGTTTTCGCATTTTATAGTTGCATTGTTTTATTTGCATAATAAATCAATTATTTCTTTATTTATACAGTGCTGTCTGTGACATACATGGGCTTTAGTACTAACTCAGTGATAAAATATATCACATAAAAAATAGTTTTAAATATTGATAATAATCTGAAATGTTTCTTGATAGCAAATTTTTTTTTTATAAATATAATCTGAGGGATCATGTGACATTAAAGACTGGAGAAATGATGCTGCAAATTCAGCTTTGATCACAGTTATAATGACATTTTAACATATTCACATAGAAAACAGCTCTTTGAAATCTGTATATTTTTATCAAATAAATGCAGCCTCGGTGAGCATGAGATTTTTTCAATTAAAAAAATCTTACCAGACTAGGTAGTGTAACAGTTTAATATTTTCTGTAACCGACTACATTGTATAAAAACATAAATGTTGTATAAATCTTTGTTTTATGAGCAAAAGTGTCCAATAACATAAGGATGAGATTTCTATATGTTTGGTCTATTTGAAATAAATGAGCTTTAAATAGGGTCATTATGATCTCATGTGAAGAACATTATTCATGTCTTTATGTGTGCACTTTAATTTAATTAGAAAAGCACAAGTGCATCTTTAAATAGAAGCCTGAGTTTGCATTTTGATGGTGGCAAATGCTATAAAATCAGCTCTCCGGAGTGTTCTTTCACACCAGTAAAGTCTCTGGAAACTGAAGTGGCGATTATCAGCATACGGTGGTATTTTTAGAGCTCGTCTCTCCCCTGGGCTTCTGTGGCATTACCATATCAGACAACAGCATCTGGAAGAACCCTTATAAGAGCGCCGGTGTGTAAATCAACGCTCCTGACAGGCTGCTGATCGATTTACTGCCGTTCATTCAAAAGGTGGGGCGAGGTCGCAGAGGTTAACGTGAGGAATCAACCGGTCCGAGCGTAGGATTGATTTGTCATGGGACAAGATGACGTGATTTCTATTGCTATTTAATGTGTACAGACACAGCTTTCTTAACAGTTGACTTCTCTTATTGTCACTCAGTCCATAATGAATAAAGTTGTCTAATAAACGGTGATTTACAGACCGGATGGTGAGGTGAAAATAGAAATGGCAAAGGTCATGGTGAGATATTTATATCTTACTGTGGAGTGTCAAAGACAAGAACAGGCCACTGACTCTATGAACCGAAAACCTTCATCAGAATCTGTTCATGATATACGGTCTGTCATGTGGCCGTAGGTAAGGATTTAGTTAAGGTCTCGGGGGTCACGCTTTTATTAGCATCTGAACTGTTAATTGGATCCCGGTAGGTCTAAATGAAAGAGTGCAGATAAAATATATCTCCATCAACGGTTTCAGATTCGGCTCGTCTTAAATTACGCGTTGTGTCTCAAAATCATTTGACAAATGTGATTTCTGCAATATAAACTGGGGTTTAGTTTATATATTTGTCATCAATAAATCCAAACTAATTGTTTTGATGTCATGCATTTTAACAAACTGAATATTATGGAAGCTTGTTTCCACCAAAGATAAAAAATAAAAACAAAATGTCATTTTTTTTTCTCAGAGTTCTGACTTTTTCTCACATTTCATTTTATTGCAATTCTGGATTAATATCTGACCAATTTTGAATAAATATTTCACAAATCTAGGTTTATATCTCACAGTTTTCAGAATTGTGTGAAAAAAGTCTGAATTATGAGAAAAAAAAAAAAAAAATCACAATTACCTTTTTATTTTACCGTGATGGAAACAAACGTCCATAAATATCGTTTGTTCCAAATTTACACCATATTAATGTTTTTTTAACTTCATAAATTGTATTGTTTTCACACTGAACTGATTCCAAACATGCATTTTGAAAATATGATTATTTAAATCAAATCAAATAGATGCAAAGAGTTAAACTATGCCATGACATTTTCGAGCTTCTTTCCAATATGATCACATTAAATGTATAAGTGTAATCCAAATAGATGGAAATTTGATATGAAATCCAAGCACATTTTAAATGTAAGCCTAGCTGGTTTTTGAGTGCACATTAATCTTTTAAAGTGACACTCTTGTGGTGTGAATGATCGTAAACTGTTGGTTAAGTGGACTTGTGCTAAGACCAGTAGATGAGCGCCGGACACGTTCATCGTATGCGCTTCATCTCGTCCCGCTCAACGGGATGGATCAAAAATATAGACTGCTGTGACAGGAGGAAGAAATATATCTCACGACCGTATACATGCAAATCTCCGTCTGTCTGACACAGCGTAAAGTTTTATGAGCACCAATTTCACTTTATAGTGAACTGTTAATGGACAGTTTAGATTGCAGACAGACAGTTGTCATTATTAACAACCACAGTTTTATGAACTTATGTTACATTATATATAGACATTATCCATCCATCCATCGTTCTATCTACATAAACAGATAAAAATAGCTACATTTAAAATAAAATCCTTCATTTATATCTATTCATTAAAAAGTAGATCAAATATTAAGTAAATCTAGATGAGTAAAGTTTGTGAACACTTTGAAGTTGGCTTGAGAAAGCCAGAAAATGTGAAGCAGTTGTAAAAGCTTGAAATGTGAAAGATTAGATAGATGTTGATAGCATGTTTCTAGCATGATTTAACATGTTGCTAACATATTGTTAGCATATGCATAACTCGATTAACATGTTTTAACATGATTAGCATGTCAAATATTTTAGAATGGTACTAGTATGAATTGGCATGTTGCAAGTATGATTTACAATGATTGGTAGCATGTTGCTAGTATTTGCATGTACATGTAAATTAACATTATGCACCAAAAAATCTGTCTGTCTGTCTGTCTGTGTCTCTGTCTGTCTGTCTCTTTGTCTGTCTGTCTGTCTGTCTGCCTGTCGCTCTGTCTGTCTGTCTGTCTGTCTGTCTGTCTGTCTGTCTGTCTGTCTCTCTGTCTGTCTGTCTGTCTGTCTGTCTGTCTCTCTGTCTGTCTGTCTGTCTGTCTGTCTGTCTGTCTGTCTGTCTCTCTGTCTGTCTGTCTGTCTGTCTGTCTGTCTGTCTGTCTGTCTGTCTGTCTGTCTGTCTCTCTGTCTGTCTCTCTGTCTGTCTGTCTGTCTCTCTGTCTGTCTGTCTGTCTGTCTGTCTGTCTCTCTGTCTGTCTCTCTGTCTGTCTCTCTGTCTGTCTGTCTGTCTCTCTGTCTGTCTCTCTGTCTGTCTGTCTGTCTCTCTGTCTGTCTGTCTGTCTGTCTGTCTGTCTGTCTGTCTGTCTGTCTGTCTGTCTGTCTGTCTGTCTGTCTGTCTCTCTGTCTTCTGTCTGTCTGTCTGTCTGTCTGTCTGTCTCTCTGTCTGTCTGTCTGTCTGTCTGTATTTCTGTCTGTCTGTCTGTCTGTCTCTCTGTCTGCTCTGTCTGTCTGTCTGTCTGTCTGTCTGTCTGTCTGTCTGTGTCTCTGTCTGTGTCTGTCTGTGTCTCTGTCTGTCTGTCTGTCTGTCTGTCTGTCTGTCTGTCTGTCTGTCTGTCTGTCTGTCTGTCTGTGTCTCTGTCTGTCTGTCTGTCTGTCTGTCTGTCTGTCTGTCTGTCTCTGTCTGTCTGTCTGTCTGTCTGTCTGTCTGTGTCTCTGTCTGTGTCTCTGTCTGTCTGTCTGTCTGTGTCTCTGTCTGTCTGTCTGTCTGTCTGTCTGTGTCTCTGTCTGTGTCTCTGTCTGTCTGTCTGTGTCTGTGTCTCTGTCTGTGTCTCTGTCTGTCTGTGTCTCTGTCTCTGTCTGTGTCTCTGTCTGTCTGTCTGTCTGTGTCTCTGTCTCTGTCTGTGTCTCTGTCTGTCTGTCTGTCTGTCTGTCTGTGTCTCTGTCTGTGTCTCTGTCTGTCTGTCTGTCTGTCTGTGTCTCTGTCTGTGTCTCTGTCTGTCTGTCTGTCTGTCTGTCTCTCTGTCTGTCTGTCTGTCTCTCTGTCTGTCTGTCTGTCTGTCTGTCTCTCTGTCTGTCTTTCTGTGTCTCTGTCTGTGTCTCTGTCTGTCTGTCTGTCTATAGTGGCTTTTTTGGCATGGTGAAAATATTTTAATATATATTAAATTATAGAAATACACATTCACACAAAACTTAAAAAGTATATATATATATATGTATATATATACACACATATATATGACCATAAAACCAGTCTTAAGTGTAAATTTTTCGAAATGGATATCTGATATCTGAATAAATAATCTTTCCATTGATGTATGGTTTGTTATGACAGGACAATATTTGGCCAATATACAACTATTTTAAAATCTGGAATCTGGGTACAAAAAAAATCAAGAAATTGAGAAAATCGCCTTTAAAGTTGTCCAACCGAAGTTCTTGAAAGAGGTAAGAATTAGGTTTTAATACATTTACAAAATATCTTCTTGGAACATGAACTTTACTTAATATCCTAAAGATTTTTGGCATAAAAGAAAAATTGACAATGTTAACCCATACAATGTATTTTCGGCTATTGCTATAAATATTCCAGTGCAGCTTAGGACTGCTTTTGTGGTCCAGGGTCACATATAGTATATATATATATTTTTTTTTATCCGTCATCTATCCACCATGCATACTAATAAACCATGTCAGATCATTAATATAGTGATAAGAAACTGCACAGCTTTAGTCTCGTTCGGGGTTTGTTCATTCATTCATTATTTCAGAGCAGAAGCGTCACTGGTGTGTGTTCACACAGGAGCAGAGTGTGTGTTTCAGCTCCGCTCGGGAAGCTTTTCATTTTACCATCTGTGCAACTTTATCTTTCTGTCCTGACACACCTGCTGCGCTCTTTCTCTTCACACTGACCCTTCCTCACCTCTGCTCAGCTTTCTTCCTCCTGCATTGCTTCTACTATAATTCCAATGTTCATTTGATAATTAAATTATGTTGACTCTGTTAATTTGAGAAGTTTGCATGGGTTTAGAGACCTCAGAAAGTTTGCAAACTAGAGAAAGTGCATGGAATTTTTTTAGAAGCAATGACAAGCAGGAAAACAACAGCACAATATATGACAAAATATAAATTTGCGAATCTCAGTTTTGTTTAAAACAATTCACTGATCATCTGATGATATAAATAGACAATAGTTGCTTATAAATAACCAATAGCACAATGTGCAGATGTAATATTGCAAAAAAATCAAAGTCAGTGAATCTTTCAGTATAATTCTGAAAGTCTCGTCATGTTTTGTAAAGATTTTCACCATCTAGCACTACTAAACATACTAATTAAATTAACAGTAGAAGAAGCATAAATACTAAAGCCTTAAATGCTGAATGAAGTGAATAGAAGTACCTTCTGTGGGCTCAGGCATGGCTGTGTCTGCGTCTTGCTCGTCTTCTTTCGACTGACAGCTCGTGTCACTTTTTTTGCTCTTTATTTCACAGTCCCTCAGTTATTCAAAGCGTTCAGGGAACTCAAATTACCCCCCAAGCAAGGAGAGATCTGGAAGGAGGGAGACAAACCAGGGGAGAGAAGAGAGAAGCACTGACACTCGAAGCCCCTCCTGGATTCTCCAAGTCTGAGAAGAAGGTTTGGAGAGACGAGGGACGCACACGAGCGTTTGCTGACAGACGTGTTAAGGTGTTGTTGTTTTACACCAGCTAAACAGAATGCCATGATGCTGCTCTCTCAGCACCACATCACGATGCTTCTTCATTTGTGTCTCTGTCTTTGACACAATCTGCTGAGTTTGTGTTATTTTTGTGCATTATTTGCTGATTTTGAGAAGCATTTGTACACACTCGTTTACACACACATGTCCCATTCATATAGTAACATGATATGTGAACCTCTCTGTAAAAAACAGGCATAATTCTGAGATAACGAGCATTACAAGCATTAATTTCACTATGATTTCAATCTTTGACATGGCCTTACTCAGTCAATATTAAAGATACAAAGAATATATTTTCACAGAATGTTCTTTACAATATGTAAGATGATTTTATGCAAAATGTCAAAAAAATGACTTTAGCTGGGTTTTCACAGAGAGGGTCACGTATACTGTATAATATATAATACAATATATAGTGTTTGCAAAACATTACTTTAATTTAAAAATTACTTTTTATTCTTTATTTATTGAACAGTTTAGATTTATAACTATTTCCAACAGAGCCCAAGATCTGCCCATATGCATAAGATACAAAAATAAAAAAATAAACATTAATAATAAAATAAAAATGATAAATAATACGCTTAATAACAATAAAGGTTGTATGCCTGAAAAGTAAGATTATGATCAAAATAGTAGTAGCAGGATAATTCAACAATGATTTTATGTACTAATGGGAACCAAACCGGTTTATGGAAATTTGTGAACATATTGCATAAAGCAATATTTTATAACATAGTTGAGAATCATCCTTAAACAAAGTTTGGTATAAAAAAAAATAATTGGTGGTTTAGCTCCCCCACTTTTTTGCCTTTTCATAATATATTCATATAATTTTATCTTTTGGAAAAACCGAGTACTGTGTCCTCTACAGAGGACATAGCAGAACATATGAATAAGATATCATTTTTCAAAAAACTATTCTTATGCTCTAAACAATGTAAGAATGCAAAAAATACTAAATCCACACAGCTTTTTTTCCTGGTACTCATGAGGATATTTGTATGTGTAAGAAAACGTGACGAGGACGTTGAAGATCTTGATGAAGATGTATATTACAGCATAGCATTGACAAATGCATGAAGTACAGAGTCCGAATGAACCCAGAGCATCCTAAACTCAAACTCTTCATGTAAATGAAGGAGCTGCTGTCGTTACAGCTGTGGTCAGTATGTTATTTCAGTTCTGACACCTCGTTGTCTGAGATGTTCTGGTGTCCCACACCTGCTTCCGTTCTACATTGGTGACCGTTTGCTCAGGATGTGTTCATCCCAAACGGTCCACAAACAACACAACTGTTGACTTTCTTCTTCTCTAATAACTAAGCCATTTTGGGAAATGAGTATGATCAAACATATATTGAGGAGTGGAATCTGGGTCGGGGCAGACTATAGATGCTTACATATGTGACTATATATTATCTATAACTATAATACAATATACTGTACAATGTATTGATACACTTATTAAGATATCATTAAAAAATATTTGTCAAAATTTAAATGTGTTAAATATTTTTACATATTTATCTACAATTATAAAAAAAAATATATTAAATCTAAGAATAATAGAATATATCATAATATTTAAATGTATTTATAAATATTTCTGTAAATGTGTTTACAAATAAAAAAAACATTAAACATGTTTAACTGTTTAATATTTTTATTTAACCTGCTAAATATTTACAAAAACTTTGTTAAAATATATTTTTAACATTTATTTTAAATAAATTTATATATATATATATATATATATATATATTCTTTAACATAATTTATAATATTAATATTTGTCATTATTTATTTATATATATTAAAATATTTACATATATTAAATATTGTTTATTATTTAAAAATAATTAAAATATAATACACTGTATATTACATACTATAAAAGTGATTTTGAAAATTAAATTATGATATATTAATTATTTTAAAATAATATTATTTATAATAAAAATAATTTTACTTTTCCCCCCCCCCACACCCTCAATAAAAGCGCTTGAAACAAATATGATTCTAACCTTTTTATTTATACAACATTTAACTTTAAATGTTGTATACTTATACATTTACAGTACAAACATGTGAAAAATTACAATTTTAAATGTTTTTGAAATAAGTCTTTTATGCTTATCAAGCCTGGATTTAGCCTATTTGATCAAAAATACAGAGAAAAATTATAATATTGAAATATTATTATAATTTAAAATAATGATTTTTTCTATTTTACTTTACATTTAAATATATTTATGTGATGCAAAACTGATTTGAGTCATTACTCCAGTCTTCAGTGTCACGTGATCTTACATGAATCATTTTAATATTCTGATTTTCTTATGCTTGATGAGCATAAGACATTTATTTCAAAAACACTAAACATAGTAATGGGTCCAAACTTTTGACTGGTACTGTATTTACATATTCATCAAACTTTATCTACGTTAATCTCTTTTTTGTTTCACATTTTTTATTTCGTGGGGTCCTCAGGCTAGTCCCCACCAGTAACGCATCACAAGTAACGTGAGTTACGTAATAATATTACTTTTTTCAAGTAACTAGTAACGTAACGCATTACTTTTTAATTTACAAGAAAATATCTGAGTTACTTTTTTTCCGCATTTATTGACTGACAGTGCGCCGTGTGAACATGATCTTACTGTAGATCTAGACTAAATGTGTATCAGCTGCAGATGAGTGACAATTCAACTATATCCACTGAACAATGAGGCTTGAATTTACTGCCGTCTTGACTTGATGGATGGGGATGTTAGTGTTATAGAGCCCCCCCCCCCCCCCCTCAAAGCCCGAGGCCTTAGGCCAGGGATAGGCAACTTCGGTCCTGCAGAGTTTAACTCCAACCCTAATCAAACACACCTGAAGAAGCTAATCAATCCCTGCGTCCCAATGTGCATACTATCCACCCCAGACAGCAACATCGTTCTGGCCCACATCTGGCCCGTGTGAAATCCATGCGGGCCAGATGTGGGCCAACACTGCTTGCTGTCTGGGACCGTATCTGCCCTAAATAGTATTGAAAATTACTACTATCACATATAATTTAGGATGGACAGTATGCACATTGGGACACAGGCAATGTCTTCAAGATTACTATGAAAGTTACTGGCAGGTGTTTGATTAGGGTTTGGAGCTAAACTCAGCAGGACCGAAGTTACCTATCCCTGGCCTAAGTAATCGCCTGCTCTGCCTATAGCTAGCGCCGGTTCTGACGGTTTGTGCTACCGCTCAGATTGTGCTACCTCCCATTAAAAAAGATAGGTAGTACTAATCGATATTGAAAAATGCTACCTATCAGATTGTGTTACCAGCATCTTATTCATGGGGTTTGAGGCGTTATTTAATGTCCATACCTACCCCTACCCTAAACCTGCCCGTCCACACCTACCCCTACCCTAAACCTGCCCGTCCACACCTACCCCTACCCTAAACCTGCCCGTCCACACATACCCCTACCCTAAACCTGCCCGTCCACACATACCCCTACCCTAAACCTGCCCGTCCACACATACCCCTACCCTAAACCTGCCCGTCCACACATACCCCTACCCTAAACCTGCCCGTCCACACCTACCCCTACCCTAAACCTGCCCGTCCACACATACCCCTACCCTAAACCTGCCCGTCCACACCTACCCCTACCCTAAACCTGCCCGTCCACACATACCCCTACCCTAAACCTGCCCGTCCACACATACCCCTACCCTAAACCTGCCCGTCCACACATACCCCTACCCTAAACCTGCCCGTCCACACCTACCCCTACCCTAAACCTGCCCGTCCACACACTACCCCTACCCTAAACCAGCCCGTCCACACCTACCCCTACCCTAAACCTGCCCGTCCACACATACCCCTACCCTAAACCTGCCCGTCCACACCTACCCCTACCCTAAACCTGCCCGTCCACACACTACCCCTACCCTAAACCAGCCCGTCCACACATACCCCTACCCTAAACCTGCCCGTCCACACATACCCCTACCCTAAACCTGCCCGTCCACACCTACCCCTACCCTAAACCTGCCCGTCCACACATACCCCTACCCTAAACCTGCCCGTCCACACATACCCCTACCCTAAACCTGCCCGTCCACACATACCCCTACCCTAAACCTGCCCGTCCACACATACCCCTACCCTAAACCTGCCCGTCCACACATACCCCTACCCTAAACCTGCCCGTCCACACATACCCCTACCCTAAACCTGCCCGTCCACACTACCCTACCCTAAACCTGCGTCCACACAACCTACCTAAACCTGCCCGTCCACACATACCTACTAAACCTGCCCGTCCACACATACCCCTACCCTAAACTTACCCTTAAAACAATGCAAATGTATTATTGGTAGCCAATCTGATAGGTAGCTGATTACAAGCACTACTTCTGTCTGTCTCTTTATAATGCATCACTTATTGTATTCCTCATTTGTAGGTCGCTTTGGGAAAAAGCTAAATGAATAAATGTAAATATGATTATATATTTATATCATATAATATATTTTTATTTGTAGCATTTATTTTCAATGATGACTGACTGGTTTTCTAAAGGTTCCTCCATCAGTTCAGAGACGACACATGAATCTTGTCTTTCTGGACGCAGGAACTTAGTTTAGATCCTAATGAACTGATCTTTAACAACTATTTTGGCTTTTGCGGCTTCATTCCTGTACAATCCCCCTGGACCTTGATACTCCACTCATATTGCCAGGCTCATGCTGATTTTATTAATAGAGTCTCATCCCATATCTGGCGTGTGTATCGGGATCGCTGCAGGACTGAAGAGACTCAATCTGAAGTATCTGTCTGATGACATCACTGCCGTTCCACACCACTGCATCTGAGTGACAATCATATTGAGTTGCAACATGTGACCTGTGGTTATTTTTATTTATTTGATTTACATTATTAACATGCAATTTGTAAATGTCAGTGTTCATTTGTTCTTCGTGTTATCATTAATTGTATTAATGTTATTTCTCATTACATTAATATTAAAGACTGAGTGTGTTTATATTATTTATCTGAAGTGTTTTGTGATTGCTAAAAAAATTATTTCGGAAATTGTTTTCAAATTTATTAAAAACAATATTTTATTATGTTATAAAATATAAGCATTTTTAAATCGTAGTATACATACAATCAGATATGTCTGCATTTATGTTTATATTTATTTATTTATTAAACATATTTAAAATTTTCACCACAAATTATGTGTTGTGTTTGATAAATATTTTCATGGTTTTAATTAGATCTTAGTGGGAGCAGATATAGTTCTAAACAAATAGCAGAGTCCACACCACAACTATGACAAGAACGGCACAAAAAACATGATATTGTCCAAATCACTTTCAGAGCAATTATATACTACTGATGAATGATAAAAACATTGACAGCCAATCAAAATCAATCCTGTGTTATAGAGCTCAGCATTTACATTGACAGATCACATAACTGCAGCAGCACATGCTTAGGATTCGCTTATAAAGTTGTCTTTATAATTATCATTCTCGGTGCGAACAAGCCGTGTGGTACTTCGCTGGATGCAGGGGCGATTCTAGGATTGTTTTAATGGGGTGGCACGGGGGGGCCAAGATCCAGTCAGGGGGGGGGCATGAGAAAAGTCATGTGCCCCAACACAAGTGGGATGACAGAAAAAGGGCACTGCACATGTGCCTAGACAACTCATCTCTCTTTTTATAAATAAAAACCACTGAAGAGAGACAATACTTATTATCAACTTCTTTCATTGTCCAAACAGACAATGTGTGTGTCTAGTTCATTTTTGTAAAAAGTGCTCATGTTCTCATGATCTGTCTGCGGTGGATAGATGGCTGCTGGTGTGGTCGGCTCTGACCGGCTCTGACCGGTGCTGCCAGGTTCAGGGCTGCTAGTTTGGCCTCTGCCGGGTGGATTGGCTCTGACCTGCACTGCACTTCATCTACCGGTCTTTGACATGGTTTCTTCTTGAAGAAACCTTGAATGTATTGCTGCTGTGCCTTACTTTGTCTCCTTTTAATTTTTTTTACACAAAATTCTGTCAAAAAAAACCCTAACTTAATCATAAATATTATACAAATAGTATATTTAACAGCCATATTATAATCCGATTAAAGACAAAATCATTTAACGTGAAGCTGTTCTTGGACATTGCAAACTAAACAAAAAAGACTACATGCAAAACGTTTGTTTATTCAATACAAACAGGTGTTTACTATTCTACATCTTAAAATCCCAAGCGTCAGAACGCTAACATTATTCAAACATTCACCACGATACTGCAGACTAGTTGGGAAAGTGATTGTGCCTTTAATCTTTGAAACAACATAACATAACGATTTCTATTTTAAGCAGTGCTGGTGCATCGCGACAACACAAATAAGCACAAACTCTATGGAGCTTTCAACATTTCAACAGCTTTTCAACACGCCTATAATTATAATGTTATACTTACAATGAACAGAGACGTGGTCTGCAGCCTGCGAAATCGCGCTTCTCCTTTGAGCTGTGTAATTGACAGCACTCTGATCCAATAGCATCGTAGCAGGGGACAGATTGGCAGCGAACCAGACAGAGAGCAGGTGTGTTCTTCTCATAGGTTCTTCTTCAAGCCGATTAATGTACGACATCAGCGGCAGCGCGTGAGATTTGAAATGCACTGAGACTGCTCGCGCACCGCAGATGTTAAACTATGATCAGCCTGCGCTGTTGGGGGGGGGCAGTATTTTTAATTTTTATTTTAAATACAATTTCATGTATTTATGCCCACCTCGTTATAGAGATACTGTAGGAAACAAACACGCCGTTTCTAACTAACTTAGTCACTGAATCTGTGTTATTCTAAAACGGTAAATACGGCCTGCGAGCTGCAGGACCTCGTGGCGCAACGGTAGCGCGTCTGACTCCAGATCAGAAGGTTGCGTGTTCAAATCACGTCGGGGTCAAATCTTTCATCTTTGCTCCCCAAGCTTATGAAGTCGTTATATTCATAGCACATCTTATATTCTGAGTACGACTATGAAAATCGGTCACGTGTTTGCAGTAGGCCTAATAATAATTATGCTATTCAATAAGAGTTCTAACATTGAAATATAGAAAAGGCAGGGCTAGTTGATCTTTGACAGGGCAATATTATATATTTATTCTAATGGAAAATGTTTTACAATGCCAAAATGACATGCACACTGTAGACATTAATATAAAATGTAGACATGTAGACATTTTCACCATAAATTATGTATTTTATATATATATATATATATATATATTCATGGTTGAAATTAGGTCTATATTAATTTCAGTTATATAATTTATTGCCCAACTCAATCCTTCTCCATCGTCAAGAATCGGCTAAAAACGGCTACAGCTATCGGCTACAGCTTTCCTGTAGCTCAACTGGTAGATGAGGTTCGATCATGGGTTCGATTCCCAGGGAAAGCAAGAGCTGATAAAATGTAGAAACTGTAACTTGAATGCAATGTAAGTCGCTTTGGATAAAAGCGTCTGCTAAATGCGTAAATGTAAAAACACATCTCTTCCCTCTTTATTTGACCCTCTAACTCTAGCACACTCTATTCTAATTCTGCTTTATCTATCCGTCATCTTTGTATTTATTAGTCTTCTTTGTATCTATCTGACCCTCTAACACTACCTTTCTTTTTTAAATCGATCTACTTGTTTTCTTTATTAAAAAACAACAACAAAAACACACTGCGTTAGGCTCACCGAGACTTGTCATAGCACTTGCATGTTGTGACTCTTTCGTTGGTTTTGATCGCTTCTATTGTCCTCATTTATAAGTCGCTTGGGAGAAAAGCGCCTGCTAAATGACTAAATGTAAAATTATAATAATTATTATTGTTTGAATGTTTGGTTCCTTTGATTTGCTTTCTAACATGACAAGCACTTTATGCATCAACACAAACATTTTTATGTATAAAAATATAGTTTAAAAATTATTCCACAGAATTCTATATAATTCTGCACAATTAATTAATCTATATTAATATCTTATACGATTGTATCATACTAGTTTATTATTAGTATTAATATTTTAATAACGTATATTATTATATAATTATATGATTAAATTCTTCTATATTTCGTCATTTTATTTTCAATGTTTGAACATTAAATCATATTTACTGACTTACATGTACAGATCACTAGATGGCGCTGCAGCACAATAAATGCACCTGCTTCACTTTCTGAAGCCGAACCTCAGAATCAGCCTGAAGTACAGAACATTGTCCTGAGCTTTGAACCTGACACACAGTAACACGACCGTTTTTCAGTTGCTAACAAGCGTTTATCAATACTTAAAGTACTTTTTCTAAACTCTGAACACAGCAACACACCTACATCACGCAATTAGCCAATTAATACATTTTCTGGCCAAAAGCACATTTTATTAAATAAATACAAACTCTACATTTCTAAATGCTGAATACCTTTTTCTACATATACTAACTTTATCAAAACACAGCAAACCCGATTTCAAATCGAGTCATTTGGTCAAAACATTGCACAGTTTTTTATCCAATAGGAACATACAGTCAATCATAGTGCATAAACTGTCAAAATTATAACAATTAATGACATTACAAATACTGCATTACTTGTCATGTCTCAGTTCTACCTGTATATAATACACAATATAAAAGTCAATGTTTTGTAATTTAACCTTCAGTTTACCTTCATCTGAAAACCATGACATTTTAACATTGTGTTTTTACATTGTGTTCATTCTTGTGCAACATACTATCTAAAACCGAATTAGTCATTACTTTGTAGAATGTAAAATAGAAAAAATAGGGTCCTCTATGCAGAAATTCTACTGGAACCTTGAACCTTCCGGTGGGGGGGGGGGGGGGGGGGTTGATGTGCCTCATGGTAGCTGATGCCAGTGATCAACACACATCCCAACATACATGGCCTTTGGTTACTACACAAGCTTTGGTCCATCACAGAATAAAAACAGTAATGGTGACATTTTTATCTTGCAATTCAGACTTTATCAGAATTTTGAGATGCTGTAAATTCACAACTGCAAGAAGAAAGTCAGAATTGTGAGATAAAAACACAATTACCCGTTACCCTTTATATTCCATGCATGGCAGAAACAAGCTTTCATAGGTTCCACATGTGTAAGAGGAAAAACAAACACACACACAAACATATAAATGCAGTCTAACACACATTCTCACTCCTCTTCTTCTTTTTCTGATCCAACTACGCCTCTACCTTCTTCACCCATTCCTCTCCTCTCCCATTATCGTTTCTCTCTCTCTGATTCTTTGTGTTGAGCTCTTTTTTCATCTATGCTGTTGTTGATGTAATAGAAAGAACACCTGACTATTCCTCCAACTGAGACTGGAGTCAGTTATTTCTAAATATTTCAATGATCTGTTACTTAAAAGTGCTTATCAGCTGTTACAATATTTTATATAGAGAGATTTTTTCAATACTTTTGAGCTGCTGTTGATGCAGAAGTAGAAGCTTTATACTATATTTAAGGGTTGTAACATTAGATCTTCAATTCTGACATGCTGTGTTTAAGCATTTGTAAATATGATTTAACAGATCCATGATTTTGGATTTGGGTAAGCTTGTAGGAAAATAAAATATACAAGCATTTTAGAAACATGGTAATTGACTGTAGGCTATATTGTGTGAAAACAACACACATTGGTTTATTAACTTTAATGATATTATTTAACTAAAATTATGAACACGAACATCATTAAGTATTAATTCTTGCTTCTCTGTCACAGGCCTCGTGGCGCAACGGTAGCGCGTCTGACTCCAGATCAGAAGGTTGCGTGTTCAAATCACGTCGGGGTCAAATTTTTATTATTCATTTAATTTCATTATATTAATTTATAAAATCAGACATTAACTGCAGAAATCGTAAATAAGATCTAAATCTGAAATGCAGAGGAACAAATCTTACTGGTGCAGTTCATGTTTATATTAAAGGTGCTGTATGTAAGTTTTTAACACTTTTAAAGCTAAAAAAGAACATCATATGTTTGTAGATATTTAGGAAACGTTATGTTTACATAACTGTGTCTGAAAAATAATGCTATAGGCAGTAATTCTACTCTGGATTGTGCGTCCAGGGACGGAATGCCTTTGTTTTTGCAGTACTCATTTAAACCGCTAGCTGTCAATCATACTGCACCTTTAAATATTATCCTGACTCTCTTATATTAGACTATATTGAGAATATTTCTGACTGTAGATGAATAGAAACATGACTTAATTCATAAAGTTTATATCAAATCCATTAATGTTCTGCCGGTTTTTCCAGACACGAGGATCATCACACGTGTCTCCGTCAATCACTGAACTTTTTGTACATACAGAAATTATGAATCTGAGGAAATAATAAAAACACACAATTACAAAGCACGAGAGAAGAAGTGTTCCTGTGGCTCAGTGGTTAGAGCATTGTGTTAGCAGCGCAAAGGTTGTGGGTTTGATTCCCAGAGAACAAACATACTGAGAAAGCACAGTAAGTTGCTTTGGATAAAAGCGTCTGCCAAATGCATAAATGTAAGAAAACTAGTAATCAAAGACCAACACAGATGAGTGTGTGTTTGTGGGTCTGATACAGACTCTGATGGTCTATTGATCGAGTTGTTTCTCTTGACTAATGCTTGGACCTCTATAATTATTGAGAGCAATGGATTCATTTATATGATTGTATTTCAGATGCATGTGTGACGATGTAGTTTCAGATCCTCCTCTGAGCAGCTGCAGGATCAGTTCAGTCACCGTGACTCTGACTGACCGAGGTTTTTGTACGACTCTTTATCACTGTGTGAACACCAAGCTACTACTGATGATGTGTAAACTCTGACAGTAATAATGTCCAGCATCTTCAGTCTGGACTCCACTGATGGTCAGAGTGAAATCACTGTTAGATCCACTGCCACTGAATCTAGATGGAGTTCCAGACTGAAGCTTTTTTACATAACGAATCAGGAGTTTAGGAGCTTCTCCAGGTTTCTGTAAGTACCAGGCTAAACTATCATCCCCATCACTCCATCTGTACACATCAGTGCTGGTTTTACAGCTGATTTTGACTGTTTCTTCTGGTCCAGCTGCTGTCGTTGAGGGACTCTGAGTGACGCTGATCTGTCCTCTACTCTCTGAAACACAACAAGAAGAAAATCAACTCAAAACTTTGACAATATACTTGAAGAAATGAATTGATATCAAACTTGTGCTCCACAAACCTTGAGCAAACGCTGTGAGAGTCCAGATGAAGATGATGATGAAGGTCATGTTGATGAAGATTGTTGTGTGTGTCAGTGATGAAGTGTTAAACTCACAGCACTATAAACACTCTCAGAGCACTGAAGCATCTGATCAATATGCAAACACACTCCAGATCATTTACCTGAAGACAGGCGCTCATTAACAGACACAAACACAATTACTAATTCATCTTTCAGTATTTGATCTAATAGCCAAGCTGTTATAAATTATATCAGATCATTCACTTCTGAATAAATCTTTCAGACCAACATTAGTTTATGATCCTGACTCTCTCCTGTGAGACTTTGAGAATATTTCTGACTGTAGATGAATAGAAACATGATTATTAATTCATAAAGTTTATATCAAATCCATGGATGTTGCAGGTTTTTACAGACACGAGGATCATCACACGTGTCTCCGTCAATCACTGAATCAAGAGTCGTGTCACATGATATAAAACATGTTCACTCTTTATGAATGTTTAAGTAATAAATTCATTAACACTTCACTTAAAGCATTTATGAATAATGCATTATAAAAGTAGTATTAATGGATTAATTATGCCTTGTAATGCACCTTATAATGCATGAATAATTGTAACCACAGTTCTTACATTATAACACTTATTAATTCATTGTTAAATTATGCATTTTAAATTCAGTTATAATTAATTACGACAATATATAATGTATTAAAATGCACATGATGAATAATTATAAAGCATTATACCCTTTAATAACCCTTTATAATGCATTATACATAAAGGCTTTAAGTGAAGTGTTACCATGCCTTTAATAAGGTGATATGATTATTAATTTATTTGATGGTGAACAGCACCTGTTGGATAATCTGATCTTTAATTTTCACATTCATTTTTATATAATTGTTCATTCTTCCATTCATTGATCTTATTATAAATTGTATTTATTATCATCTGCTCTGAAATTGAGGAATGTGTTTATATGATGCTGTTAATATCTGCATTATGAGGGATGAACATAAATCAATACACTTATTACACTGATTAATGAAAACATTTTATGGTGCTGATCAGAGCAGATTAGAAAGAAAAATGAGGATAAACTGTAAACACAATATACCGTATAGTAAAAAATAGAAACTATTCACTAAAGTGTTATAAGATCAAAACTGACAAAACTGAATTTCTACATGAAGGACTGAAAATAGCAAGAGATAAAAATGATTTCAGAAAAAATCATAATTAAAAATTAATAATGATAAAAACCAACAAAACTGATGTTTATTATAAGATCATATGAATGTGTTTCTTGACTGTTGAGTGAGTGATAGTGTTTGAACAGCTGCAGGATCAGTTCAGTCACCGTGACTCTGACTGACCGAGGTTTTTGTACGACTCTTTATCACTGTGTGAACACACGACCACTGTGATAACTCTGACAGTAATAATGTCCAGCATCTTCAGTCTGGACTCCACTGATCTTCAGAGTGAAATCAGTTCCATCATATTCTCCATTCCCACTGAATCGACTGAAACTCTCATCATAGAGTTCATTTACTTGATGAATGATGAGTTTAGGAGTTTCTCCAGGTTTCTGCTGATACCAAGCTAAACCCAAGCTAAATATTCCAGGCTCAGTTTTACACTCTATAGTGGCGTCTCGTCCTTCAGAAACAGTCACAACTTCAGGCTGAGTCACAGTGACTCCTCTGGATGCTGCGGACAACAACATTATATGTGTTTCATCAAATTAAATCAACATTAAAGAGTCAGAAATGAGCATCTTTCTCTTCTGTTACCTGGAATAAAAGCTGTCAGAATCCAGATGAAGCTGCTGAAGAGATTCATGGTGTTTGTTGGTTTTGTACCGTGGTAAACAGCAGTGTGTTATAAAGTGTTTGAGTCTGAACGCTATAAACACTCGGAGCGCTGAAGCATGTGTCGATGCAAAGTGAGTCTCTGTGGAAAAACCCTCCTGGAGCAGAACAGACGTGAAATACTCATGAAAACTGTTCATATTTCTGTGGCCTTTTAATATTTAGTCTCATGTTCCAATGGTGTGTGTTTTACTTTTTTATAAGTTTGTAAATAATTTCTCTTTCAGTCTCTGGCTCAGAATACAGACTTTCTGATGATTCAGTGACAGAATTTAATCATTCGGAGACACAAGCAGGTCACTGTGAACTCCATGAGAGGGCAAAGGTCAATAAAACTAATAAAACATGATCAGAAGAACTGATGTTGAGTCTGATATCAGTGTGTGTGTGTGTGTGTGTGTGTGTGTCTATGTATGTGTGTGTGTGTGTGTGTGGGTGTGTGTGTGTGTGTGTGTGTGTGTGTGTGTGTGTGTGTGTGTGTGTGTGTGTGAGTGTGTGTGTGTGTGTGTGTGTGTGTGTGTGTGTGTGTGTGTGTGTGTGTGAGTGTGTGTGTGTGTGTGTGTGTGTGTGTGTGTGTGTGTGTGTGTGTGTGTGTGTGTGTGTGTGTGTGTGTGTGTGTGTGTGTGTGTGTGTGTGTGTGTGTGTGTGTGTGTGTGTGGTTCTCTCTCTCTGCTGGAGTTTGTGTTTATTTGAGTGTGACGGAGGTTTTTGTACGACGCTTTCACTAGAATGAAGCACTGTGGTACACTTTTGGTGGAGGAACTGAACTGGTGATCAAAAGTAAGTCTTTCTTAAATTATCTAAAACAAATATATAATGTGTGTGTTTTTTAGAAGGAGGTTTGAGGTTATTTAAGAACATTTGGGAACAATATCCTTAATTTATTACAAAAATATTACTAAGAAGATTTACTTTAATTTCACATCTTATTTATTATGAAATGTAATTCTATTTTATTGATTGATTTCACCAATTGGTGTATTTAATTTTCTAATTTTGTCTGCTATATTTAGTGCAAGTCATATTTGGTTTCTTTCATATCTTTTCCATTTCAAACCATATTTCATATTTCTATTTATTGTTTTAAATAAGTAATTTCACTCCTAATGTATGCTAACATTTCAATATATTTTAATGAATGGCTATTTTTATGATTTTTCAATTATTCCTAATATATTTCAATATGTGCATGACACAAACGCTGGATAATGTAGAAAAAATATTATTTCATTGTTGTCATCATGAGTCAAAAATATATCCAGTTGTTAAACTATTACGTTTACTTATAATTATGTTTATGAGAATGAACGTGTCCTCAATAATGACTGTTTTTAAAATTAATAATATATTGAAGTAACCAATTATAAAAATATCACAATAAAATGATCAGAGATATTTAATCAAATCAGTTTAAACATTTTACTTATTTCAGAAATGATCAAATTAGCACATATATTATAGTATGTCATGTTTGCTTCAGAAAAGTGATATATTTATGCATACAGTATAAAGTATCTTATACTCGATACACTGTAAATATAAATATGTAAAATATACAGTAAAAATAGCAGCTGTGAATACACTTCTTTTTCACTTGCACAACGTTAACAGTATTTTATTGTAAAATTACATTAACTATCCAGTTATATTTGTTAGATTTGTCACTGAATATAGTAAAAGAACTTACAGTTAACTGATTAACAGGTTTTCACCGTAGTATTTTTACAATCTTCTACCATTAAAGTAACAAAGAACATTTCTTAATAGTAAATATTTATTCAGCTAATGGAGAGTATTTTCAGACTTAATTCATGATAGTGTTTATGTGTTATATGAACACCAGCAGTGATGTGGATGACAGTACAGATGAAGTGATGTGATTTCGTCTGCATTATCGCGTCTGCTCCACTGAAGATTGTAGCTGCAGATGTGAAGAAGTGAGTTTTGTGTGTGTTTGTGTGTTTCAGCTGGTCCCGCAGTGAAGCCCTCCGTGTCTCTGCTGCCTCCCTCTTCTCTGCAGATCTCTGGAGAATCAGCCGCACTGCTCTGCCTGCTCAGCTCTTACTCTCCAAAGGGGGCGCAGGTGAGCTGGACGCTGGACGGGTCAGAGGTCACCGAGGGGGTTCAGACCAGCACAGAGAGCGAGCGGGACGGACGCTACAGCCGCAGCAGCGTCCTGAGTCTCAGCAAAGCACGCTGGGAAGGCGCAGAGCGCTTCGTCTGCAGAGTAACACATGACGGAGCTGATCAAGAGCAGCAGTTCCTCAAGAGCTCCGGGTGCTGATGTTTCTCCAGTGAAGAGCAGCAGGATTCACAGCAGTCACGTGATTTACAGCTCAATACTCAAGCAGTCTTTCAATCTGCTGCCATTGCTGTTCATTCAATAAAGCTTCTGAACGCCTTACATTTGTGTTCGACTGCATCATTGATCAGTGTGTCCTTCCTTCACTAAAGTTTCAGTTGAGAACAGCTGCGTTTAGCAGTAAATGTGAACTGAAGCTCTTGGGGTTTGAACATGGTCTCTGGAGACGGAGCTGCTCTATTCTGAGACGATCAGAATCACTAAAGCTGTCAATGCAAATCTGATTTCACCTCCAACTCACAGTTTCACTGTTTGATCGGTTCAACGTCTGAACTGGAACAGTTTCACTTCTGATCATGTAAAATGGGTTATGAACAATAATTTAATTAAAAAAAGGAAATTAAAAATCATTACCAACTTGAGACAAAGAAGCTACTCAAAGAACAGCTCAAGAACATCTTAATCTTACTGGTAATACACAGGCAGCTTATTATATTATATAAATTAAACTTTACAGTTAGATATTAGTGTAGTGTAATCTAAACAAAACATAAAATCTACATCACTGGACCTGAGAATTTGATGTCAAGTTACACTCTATCTTGTACACGGATTGCATCAAGTAATAATGTAGTAAAACACAAATATAAGAAGGTAAATTTCGAAATTCAGTAAACACCTTATTGATGATGTATATTCTGTACACAGCGTGATGTTGAACACCAAATGTCTCACACTCACATCCTTGTGTTCGAGGCTAAAATAAACGCTTATTTCAGTACGATTAAACAAATAAAATAAAATAGTAGCATATTAATTTTTGGGGTGGCACCCAGGGTGGCCCTAACTCTAACAGGACGGATCACAGTCTAATGGAGCTGATTTCAGTCATAACTCAGTTTTGAGCTCATGTGTAGTTGCTGTGTTTGTCTCTGTGTGTCAGTAGTGAGTGATAGTGTTTGAACAGCTGCAGGATCAGTTCAGTCACCGTGACTCTGACTGACCGAGGTTTTTGTACGACTCTTTATCACTGTGTGAACACATGTTTACTGTTGATGTAGTGATAACTCTGACAGAAATAATGTCCAGCATCTTCAGTCTGGACTCCACTGATGGTCAGAGTGAAATCACTGTTAGATCCACTGCCACTGAATCTAGATGGAGTTCCTGACTGAAGGGTGTTTGCTCTATAAATCAGGAGTTTAGGAGCTTCTCCAGGTTTCTGCAAGTACCAGGCTAAATAATCATAAGTACCACCATTGTACACATCTGTGCTGGTTTTACAGCTGATTTTGACTGTTTCTTCTGGTCCAGCTGCTGTCGTTGAGGGACTCTGAGTGATGCTGATCTGTCCTCTACTCTCTGAAACACAACAAGAAGAAAATCAACTCAAAACTTTGACAATATATTTGAAGAAATGAATTGATATCAAACTTGTGCTCCACAAACCTTGAGCAAACGCTGTGAGAGTCCAGATGAAGATGATGATGAAGGTCATGTTGATGAAGATTGTTGTGTGTGTCAGTGATGAAGTGTTAAACTCACAGCACTATAAACACTCTCAGAGCACTGAAGCATCTGATCAATATGCAAACACACTCCAGATCATTTACCTGAAGACAGGCGCTCATTAACAGACACAAATACAATTACTAATTAATCTTTCAGTATTTGATCTAATAGCCAAGCTGTTATAAATTATATCAGATCATTCACTTCTTAATAAATCTTTCAGACCAACATTAGTTTATGATCCTGACTCTCTCCTGTGAGACTTTGAGAATATTTCTGACTGTAGATGAATAGAAACATGATTATTAATTCATAAAGTTTATATCAAATCCATGGATGTTGCAGGTTTTTCCAGACACGAGGATCATCACACGTGTCTCCGTCAATCACTGAATCAAGAGTCGTGTCACATGATATAAAAGTAGATTTCTTTGATAAATCCAGGTTGATGTTTGAGTAATAATAAAGCAGGTGGTTTGTGCTGTGAGTGGATGTGTTTGTTGGAGACTCAGTTGATGTGTGTTTGTTCAGTTAGTGAAGCGTTCAGGAGGTTTTTGTTCAGCTGCTCTATTAGTTTGTATCACTGTGGAGGACTTTCGGCAGCGGCACCAAACTGGATGTTGGCAGTAAGTAAATCATCGTTTAATATTATTAATACAACAACTGACTGTCAAACACTTTCTTGCTCTATAGAAAGGATGTGTGTTTCCGCTCATTTATATATTTTAATTTTATATTTTAGTTTACATTCGTTTTCAGATCTTCAGCTCATTTTTTCTCATTAATAATCAAATTATAAATGTTAAAACTGTGCACTGAAATCAAAAGTACATTAGTTTGTTATTTTGGCACCACTTTGATTTTACTTGAAAATTTAAGACAGTAATTCAAATAAAACATTTCAGATTAATGAGTTGAATTTAAGTAAAGCCTGCATATATATTTAACTGGAAACTATAGTTGCTTAATTGTATTTTTGCTCAAATTTGATAGGTTAATAATTCATAGTAGACATGTCAGACAAAAGTTATATTTTCTGTACTTTAAAACACTTCTGTACCAGTCTTCTCGTGCTGCCATCAAACATCTTAATGAATTCCTGCAGTTATGTTTTTTATATATGTATCTGATCTTTGATGCTTTTAATCAAAGTGATTAATATTGAAGTTGATTATGTAAATAACTCTTCAAATCAATATATTTCACCAAACCTTCATTGCTTTGCTGATCACAGGCTTTGTAAAAATGAATTCAAGGGACTTGTAGTTTAATGTTGCTAAAACGACTAATAAAACTATCACTGTATTAATAAAACTATCACTATATTAATAAAACTAGCACTGTATTAATACAACTATCACTGTATTAATAAAACTATCACTGTATTAATAACTATCACTGTATTAATAAAACTATCACTGTATTAATTAAACTATCACTGTATTAATAGAACTATCACTGTATTAATAAAACTATCACTGTATTAATAAAGCGATCACTGTGTTGTTAATATCTATTTTTCTGAACCTGAAAGGAGAGAAATGCTTTGTTCTTGACTGAGTTGACTCTCGTGTGTTTGTCAGGCGTCACTCGTCCTAAAGTGAGCGTCCTGCCGCCCTCCAGTGCAGAGATCTCCTCAAAGAAGACAGCGACACTGGTGTGTGTGGCCAGCAAGGGCTTCCCGTCAGACTGGAGCCTGAGCTGGAAGCTGAACGAGAGAAGCAGGTCTCAGGAGAGCAGCGCTGGGCTCCTGGAGAAGGACGGTCTGTACAGCTGGAGCAGCAGCCTGACTCTCTCTGAGCAGGAGTGGATGGAGAGCGTCTCAGTGAGCTGTGAGGTCACACGGAGCGGTCAGCCTGCGGTCACTGGACAGGTGACGAGACAGCAGTGTTCAGAGTAGATCTGCTGCTCTTCTCACTCATGTGTCACATGGAGACTAACAGCACATGAGCGACTCCTTCATTCTCCACATCAGCTTCAGCTGCTCTGCTTTGTGTGCTTCATACAAGACTATATGTGTGCTTTAGCATTCATTCTGTGATGGTTTTATTCTAATTAAAATTCAATCAATAAAATAGTAACTTTATCTATTTGCGATCTTTTGTGTCATTTTCATTTCAGGTCTTTCATTTTATAAATAGGTTTTGTTCAGTGGAGCATGAAAACACCTGCAGATTCATAACGGAACAAGAACATGCGGCCAAATGATAAACCTCACAGATATAATGATAGATAAATATAATAGTTTTGAAGATAAACGAGCATGACACACACATTATTCATCTCTCAGTGTTTTGATGTGTAATAGTAGTTATTTACAGGAATGTCAATCTCTGAGGATGATGAAGATCTGCTCTATTCTGAGAGGAACACAGTCACTTCATCCTGAAGATGTAAATATGAGTTTAACTCACTCAGTTTCAACATTTGACTCTTTATTCTGTGAACGGAGTCAGTTTGACTAACAGAGAGACGAGGTTTGCTCATATTCATCAGTTCACAGATTGATCAGATCATGTTATCATCAGATAACGCTTTGTACCTTCTCATAGTTTTGTGGAGGAGTTTAACAAAAGTTGATTAAAGTTCAGTTAAAACTCTACAGAATCACTCATATTGGCAGAGGTCAGAGGTCATCTCAGAGGTCACAGGTCATGTTGGAGCTGTGGTAGTGCTTGTATCTGACGGCTCTGAAGACACAATCATGAATTATACACAATAAATAATCATTTAGTGAATCTGAAAGTCCTCCAGCATCACATCTCTGTCTCTAGTTACACACTTCTGTGTCTTTATTGCCTCTTTATTTGACTTTTTCTCAGTGTTTTGAAAATGAACTTCTGTTATCAATAAAAAGTGATACAAACTGAAATCAGTCAGATCTCAGTCGTGTCTCTGATCTATAAGAGCACAACATCTCAAAGCTGTGCAGATTCAATTAGTCCAGTTTAACTCATTTCTATTCTCCATACAGAAATTATGAATCTGAGGAAATAATAAAAACACACAACTCCAAAGTGTGAGAGAAGAAAAAGACAACAATAATAATCAAAGACCAACACAGATGAGTGTGTGTTTGTGGGTCTGATACAGACTCTGATGGTCTATTGATCGAGTTGTTTCTCTTGACTAATGCTTGGACCTCTATAATTATTGAGAGCAATGGATTCATTTATATGATTGTATTTCAGATGCATGTGTGACGATGTAGTTTCAGATCCTCCTCTGAGCAGCTGCAGGATCAGTTCAGTCACCGTGACTCTGACTGACCGAGGTTTTTGTACGACTCTTTATCACTGTGTGAACACATAATCACCCACACACTTATTATCAGAATCTGTTCTGCAGTGAAAACTCTGACAGTAATAATGTCCAGCATCTTCAGTCTGGACTCCACTGATGGTCAGAGTGAAATCACTGTTAGATCCACTGCCACTGAATCTAGATGGAGTTCCTGACTCGAGGGTGTTTGCTCTATAAATCAGGAGTTTAGGAGCTTCTCCAGGTTTCTGTAAGTACCAGGCTAAACACTGCACCCAGCTAACACTGTACACATCTGTGCTGGTTTTACAGCTGATTTTGGCTGTTTCTTCTGGTCCAGCTGCTGTCGTTGAGGGACTCTGAGTGACGCTGATCTGTCCTCTACTCTCTGAAACACAACAAGAAGAAAATCAACTCAAAACTTTGACAATATACTTGAAGAAATGAATTGATATCAAACTTGTGCTCCACAAACCTTGAGCAAACGCTGTGAGAGTCCAGATGAAGATGATGATGAAGGTCATGTTGATGAAGATTGTTGTGTGTGTCAGTGATGAAGTGTTAAACTCACAGCACTATAAACACTCTCAGAGCACTGAAGCATCTGATCAATATGCAAACACACTCCAGATCATTTACCTGAAGAGTGTAGAGATACAGTTTTGCTCTTAAGTATCTTTACTAATACAGTTTTTATTTTCCATTATCAGAAACAGACATATAATTGACTTCATGTTATTTTGGGTCAAGTTTCTTCCAAATACTGTTTAATGTTTCATTCAGACTTTAATGCTGATGTAGCGCCCTCACCGCCTGATGAGGGGAGATGTGAATAGTTAATAAAACACAGGACACGGAGCTGCTGCTTCACCATCAGAGTCTCTCTATATTTTCTGAACATTAAAAGCATTGCAACACATTTTATCAAGTTGTTTTCCACCTCAACATAGCTGAAACATGAGTGACATGAGAGTGTTTAAACTACATGAAATATATTTTTAACTGACATGTTCATGGTACTTTCCTTTAAAATGTTCTTTCAAACATGAACAGTACAGGTATTCAAACACTTTATTCCCCTTTTTACCCATTTAGAAAAGTGTTTCTTTTAGGTTTCAGAGAACTCATAACAGTTGAATTTAGACAAATAATCATTATATAGATGCATTTTATATACTCACATAATGTTAACATGACTTAATGAACAGTTACAATCAATTTGATGTACACATTTTAACTGATAAACTCTTCGGGATGCCATCTGCATTTTTGAAATACAGGAAATTATATGAAACTTAAACTATTTAACTTTTAGGACACACATTTGTAACTGAAACCGTTTTTTCTGTCATTTATCACAAATGTTATATCTGTATTTCGCTCAAATACATCACATCGCAGTCATTGACTTCGAGAACACGTTGTCTCCATCATTAGCATGGAGTGTGTGATTAGCACACGCTGACAAACTTTTGAATATCCAAAAACACCAACGTATTGATCCTTTAAAGTATACGCTGTAAATTATGCAAACAGCACAAACATTATGTGACGACGTTGTCGTGTTGAGAATAATGTCCAGTTGAATTGCCATCTTTTTTAAATATGTCAAAGACATTTGTGTTTTAAAATATTTAAAAACCTTTAGTTGTTGAGTGAGTGAGTGATAGTGTTTGAACAGCTGCAGGATCAGTTCAGTCACCGTGACTCTGACTGACCGAGGTTTTTGTACGACTCTTTATCACTGTGTGAACACAAGTTTACTGTTGATGTAGTGATAACTCTGACAGTAATAATGTCCAGCATCTTCAGTCTGGACTCCACTGATGGTCAGAGTGAAATCACTGTTAGATCCACTGCCACTGAATCTAGATGGAGTTCCTGACTCAAGCTTTTTTACATAATAAATCAGGAGTTTAGGAGCTTCTCCAGTTTTCTGTAAGTACCAGGCTAAACCTTCATCCCCATCATCCCATTTGCGAACATTTGTGCTGGTTTTACAGCTGATTTTGACTGTTTCTTCTGGTCCAGCTGCTGTCGTTGAGGGACTCTGAGTGACGCTGATCTGTCCTCTACTCTCTGAAACACAACAAGAAGAAAATCAACTCAAAACTTTGACAATATACTTGAAGAAATGAATTGATATCAAACTTGTGCTCCACAAACCTTGAGCAAACGCTGTGAGAGTCCAGATGAAGATGATGATGAAGGTCATGTTGATGAAGATTGTTGTGTGTGTCAGTGATGAAGTGTTAAACTCACAGCACTATAAACACTCTCAGAGCACTGAAGCATCTGATCAATATGCAAATGAACTGATCCTGTATTTAAATGAGCTTCTAAACGAAGATGACTTGTTCATTTCATCCTGTCTATCATTGTATCTGCTCATCACACTATTTAATCTTTTTTTATCGTTTTATCATTTTAATTGTTTTGTAAAATAATTTTATCTGGTATTTTATCATCTGTCGGTTTATTACGGGATTTGACTATGATTATGGATGAATTAATAACTTTAAAGAGATGAATTAATCTGCTGTTGTATATGAATTTAGCACATGTATTTCAACTCAGCTGGTTTGAGGGACCTTAAGAAACATATAAACAGCAGCGATGCATTCTGGCTTGTATGGTGCATTGTGGGAATGTTTTGAGCATGAGCGTTATGTGATCCCTGAGTAGTGCACTGACTAGTGAACTAAAGACCTGATTGAGACGCACTCTTATTGACTGACTCACGTGTGCACATGTCCTTGCACAAAATATGATTTATCAATAAGTGTGAACTTAAAAAAAAATAGCTTAAAATTTACAACCAATTCAAACCACATGAAGCGGAAAGACTCCTGATGTCCTAAACGTGTAAAGATTAAATGTTAAGTAAATCTAGTTTCTAGGTTCTTTATTATTTGTCACATACACAATCATACAGGGTATAATCAGTAGTGAAATGTAGGGATAAAGTAAATAGAGATAAATGGGCAAAAAAGTGCCAAAAGCAATAAAGTGCTATATAAATGCATCATTCATTCAAATATATATTTAAAGCGGATGTCTAATGCTATTTCATGCATTCTGACGAGTTTACACTGCTAACGAGTTGGATTCTCGAGCTAAACATGACTAAAGTCTCACAAACAAGTTGGACGTACAGTATGACAGAGTATTTCTGTGCCAAAAACACTTCTTCGGGGTTCATATAAGTTTCTGAAAGTATTTTTTGGTCATGTATGAGGTCATAAAGGGTGTAATTGCTTGTATGGGCACTTCTCCCGGAAGAGCGTGCGCACACATCAACCGGAGCGAGAGCAAGAACATGTCCATCAACACGCTTCATTCGGGTTATGTAAGTCATCGGGATCCGATTCTGGATCGAATATATATGGCTGGATCTGCAATAGACTTTTAACTGGTTTACATGTTTTCTTAATCCATTTTATTCCTATTACTTGTGTTCTGGTGGAGACCGGTCTTGCCAAGCTTCCTCTGAAGAATGAACTCGGAAGGACACGAGAACACAGAACGCATCGTTGTGAGAATTGAGACGTGCTGCGTTCGTGCTTAACTGACCGAATAGTCCCAGCATAAGCCGTGGCCAATGAACCATAAATATAACATAACATTACAAACAACTGTCATAACTTATTAAAACATTTCATACTATTTCAGATATTATTTTCATATAATTGTATGTCGTTTTATATTACAGTGTTATATGTTTCACTGTGACTATGTTAAGATTAATTTTAATATGCAAATAAAAATACTGCAGACTTTATCCTGATAAATGTTCACTTTTAATAGCGTCAAGTATTTGCGAGAGCGAGTTTAACGCTTGCAGGCTTCCGTACACCAGCTGCCCGCAGTGTCTTCTGGGATTTCTAGCGGCTCGATTCTCTCAAGTGTGACTCGATGCATCCTCGGTATCAAGAACACATCCGGGAACGTTCATACGGCGTCTGTACTTGCGTTCTTGAGAATTGGAATTGAACTTTGACGGTTAATGATGACGAAGAACGAGAACACAAGATCGCTGAAGAACGCATTTTGATAAACGGACTGTGTCTTTAAGAAATGCAAGGTTGGTCTGTGACCAGTCACATGACAGGAAGCAGGAAATAAACACTTAAAATATAAAACACAAAACATAAGTTTAAAGTGTGTTAAATCTTAAGAATATATTAAAGCTGCAGTCCGTAACTCTTTTTGGTTAAAAGTGATCTGAAATCTATATTTGAGCAAGTACATAACAGCCAGTGTTCAAAACGATCGCCTTACTTTAGCCCGGTTCACGACGGTTATCTTATAACAATGTTTTCTAATGTGAGTGGTCCGGGGTGGTTTCGGGAGATTCGAGCATGGCCCTGCGTCATTACATCACGTCTGTGAACATAAAGAAGTTGTTCTACACATGTGAGGATCCTGCAGGTGATGCATCGTTTATATTCTTTTCTCACAGTAGCTGGAATAATTAAACTTATTATTTTGATGCAGATTGTAATTCAGAAAGGATTATGTTCTTATGAAACACGTGTGAATGAAATTAAATTATATTCCAGTTTTAAATGTGCTTCTGATTACATGTAGTCTGGGATTACACAAGATTTGTATTTTAAAGAAAACCAGTTCGATGGGAGCACAGTTAGTTTTTTGGGTTAAAATAATTTCTTAATATGAAATTCGAATGGCATGACAATTAGATATTAGACTGTACAGAAATTGAAATATGCACGTTAATACACACTCATAGTCACACAATGCTGATGTTGTTAACATGAATAAAGAATATCAATAATAATAATTTGCACGGTTTGATGTGTTATGAGCTAACGATCGTTAGATTTAATCACCATTGGTAGCATGATTTATGGTAGTGTTTTCTTCCTCAGTTGGTCAGAACAAATGTGGCAGACTTGTTACTTAAGCTCTATTCGGACTGGATTAGTTTAACAAGTGTAGATGGAGTGATATTAATTTAGCACAGGACGTCTGTAATATTAATGGTCAATTCGTACGGGATAAGAAATCTCAGTAAACTACCAGACGTGGGAGGAGTAACTCGATTAACACACCGCCGTAACCTCCCTGTCGTCATGTGCGTGCTGCATCGATCGACTTATTAATTCAGTTAATTCAATTATGATAGGATTCTGTTTGCAATAAAGCTATCAGAAGTTTTGTGCCTCTAACAAGTGCTTTCGATCTTCTTTTTGATATGAATGGTATGTGTTGTCATATACAGAAAACATTCGATGTTTGCCGCAGACTTGTTCTACCGCCTAGAACGCAACTGAATGCTTCAACATATTACATCTTTACCGCTGGTCTATTCTCACGGGATTAGTATTATCTGAGGTAATTCTTCCGGACCTCTTTACAGAAGGTAAAAGTCACTGTAATCTTTACTGACATCATCCGTAATGATTCCTGAGATGACACATTCGGACGGGACTAAAATCACTGAGAAGCTCTGGTAAAATGACTTTACCCCTCCATGTAAAACTAATCCCGTCCGAATAGGGCTTTACTTGTTCAGATGGCAATATACGGTAAAAATTATTATCTGTGTCAAATATATTCCAAGACATAGCCTAGAATCTGTGATTGTGAAGTACAGTAAATATCCACACCGGTGCAGTGACTGACAGAAACACATTTACCTCAAAACATCAGATTCATCCGCGCCGGAGCCGCGCCGGAGCACAACACACACAATAAAGATAATTCTACAAGCAGCTGCAATTCCAGGTTTTCAAACAGAGATGGCGACAGAGAGACAAAACTTACAGACTGCATCTTTAAATGAACAAAAGATAAATAAATCTGTATTTGTTTTTTTCTGAAAGAAACTGGATTAATGAAAATAATTTAATTTATTTATTTATTTAAGTTTGTATATATACAAACCTCTGGTTCACACTCCAGTAAAGCAGGTGCACCTTAATAGAAGAAGAAGAAGAGGAATAAAAGGAAGAAGAAGAACAAAAACAACAACTCAGCCATTAACAGTCACTAAACTAAACGTTCCTGGATCGTGGAGTCACCTTCTTGTGGACCTTTCCAGACACAACTTGAAGCGTATGGATTACACTTCTCTTGGATTGTAGAAACACTGGTGGACGCTCACATTAGGACTTTTTGGCACAAAGGATTCTTGGACTGTTTTAGGGTATGGTGCAATTATCCGTATGCTTTTAACGGCCTGAGTTTTCCTGGTTTTGTGTTGTTTTAATGTCTCATGTCTTACTGTAACTTATCTTTGTTTTATGCCATTCTTTTAACACATAAAAATCTCACACAGTAAAACTGACCCTATTTTAAATCGTGTAACCCAACCTAATTAACCTGATCATTACAATTTTAAGTCAATAAAGTTTTTGTTCCTGTTTTATTTATGTCGATGTCACAGCTTGCAGACGATCGCTACAGAAAAGCTTTGCACGCTCGATATTCTTTAGCTCCTTTAGGAGAAGTGCTACAGCTGTATCTGTCTTTTATAAATCTGATCAAACGAAAGACTCTTCAGAGATATGAAAGATGCAAAACAAGATTAACATGAGAATGAAGAAACTGTGTTATGTCCACTTCAATTGTTTGATCAAAATTATTGCTAGAGACAATTTAGTAGTCGCTGTAGTTTGGCAGCTTGAGATGAATAAACTACTTGAGAAACGGCTCAAGAACATCTTTATGTTGCTGGTAATACACAACGAGGGATAAATAATCTATTCTATACAACAACAACTACAAAAAACACAGGAACTGAGAAATATAGTTTTTTGTTTGATTGAAAAAAAAAATACTGATACAGACTCTGATGGTCTATTGATCGAGTTGTTTCTCTTGACTAATGCTTGGACCTCTATAATTATTGAGAGCAATGGATTCATTTATATGATTGTATTTCAGATGCATGTGTGACGATGTAGTTTCAGATCCTCCTCTGAGCAGCTGCAGGATCAGTTCAGTCACCGTGACTCTGACTGACCGAGGTTTTTGTACGACTCTTTATCACTGTGTGAACACATAGTCACTGTAAAAAATACCACTGATATCATGATAACTCTGACAGTAATAATGTCCAGCATCTTCAGTCTGGACTCCACTGATGGTCAGAGTGAAATCACTTTTAGATCCACTGCCACTGAATCTAGATGGAGTTCCTGACTGAAGGCTTTTGGTCCAATAAATCAGGAGTTTAGGAGCTTCTCCGGATTTCTGTGAATACCAGGCTAACATTTCATTCCCATCACTCCGTCTGTACACATCTGTGCTGGTTTTACAGCTGATTTTGACTGTTTCTCCTGGTCCAGCTGCTGTCGTTGAGGGACTCTGAGTGACGCTGATCTGTCCTCTACTCTCTGAAACACAACAAGAAGAAAATCAACTCAAAACTTTGACAATATACTTGAAGAAATGAATTGATATCAAACTTGTGCTCCACAAACCTTGAGCAAACGCTGTGAGAGTCCAGATGAAGATGATGATGAAGGTCATGTTGATGAAGATTGTTGTGTGTGTCAGTGATGAAGTGTTAAACTCACAGCACTATAAACACTCTCAGAGCACTGAAGCATCTGATCAATATGCAAACACACTCCAGATCATTTACCTGAAGACAGGCGCTCATTAACAGACACAAAACACAATTATTAAATATAAAAAAAACATTTTTTTCTCATAATATTATATCTTCTAATAGCCAATACTTAGAAATTTCCTAGATCATTTACTTTTGAAAACATCTACAAGACAAACTTTAATACATGATCCTGACTCTCTCCTGTCAGACTTTAAGAATATCTTTGACTAAAGTTGGATAGAAACATGATTTAATTCATAAAGTTTATGTCAAATCCATGGATGTTGCAGGTTTTTCCAGACACGAGGATCATCACACGTGTCTCCGTCAATCACTGAATCAAGAGTCGTGTCACATGATATAAAAGTTGATTTCTTTGATAAATCCAGGTTGATGTTTGAGTAATAATAAAGCAGGTGGTTTGTGCTGTGAGTGGATCAACTTTGCGGTGCTGAGCTCGGTCATGTCAAGGATCAGAGAAATATACACGTGCATCTTGAAAAGCGTATGTTTTGGAAAGTGCTACACTTCGTTTTTGTGCCATCTGGTGGTTTAGATGAAAATAATATCAAAGGCACTTTTACCCCGGGGTGCCTTTAGCCCCGTTGTACTCTACTTATTCTGTTCAGAATGATAAAATCCGGGAAATGTCGCTAAAGGTTACTGCTCTATCGTGTTGGAAACATCCCCTGCACCAAACCCAACCCTAATCCTACCTGATAGTGTTAAAAAATACAAAACTAAAATGCATTCTCCCCCCCCCCCCCCCCCCCCCCCCCCCTCTGGTCTATGCATCCCTGCCGGGGCGATTCTAGGGTGAGTGGATATCCGGGGCTAAGCCCAAAGACATTCAAATATGTGTCAGAATAAATGGGATACACTTAAAAATATTGGCTATATATGTTTAAATGATACTTTAGCTAAGTGCCTTTATTTTTTTAAAGCCATATAATTAAAAAGTATAATATAAATTATATATATATATATATATATACACAAACACACACACACACATGTATAAGTATGATTAAACATTCAGGGCTCTATTGTAGAGCCTCTATTTAGACTGCACTTACCCTATTGCATAAATAATGTTATGAGATTGATGTTTCAAATATAAAAAGTGGAATATAGAAACATTAAATTATAGAAAAATACATTGTTTGTGTGTGTTGTGGCGCTGATAAACGGTCCGCGCTGTGCAGCTCAAACGAGTCGTGGGATTTTGTTATGCTTTTGTTTCGTTTGCTTTTTGATTTTCTTCATATGCAGACAACAGACAAACAAAATTTACTTTAACCGGCAGAACAAAAATGTGTCAGTCTGGAGGCCTGGGCTTTGTTTGTAACATTGTTGTTAGTGAAATAGAGCAATAGACAATTTTACTATTTAAGACACTTAAAATTAACTTATTTTGTATTGAATTGTTGCCCTGACACGAAGAAAAGTCTGCCACAGACCATGCTAACAAAACATATAATCCCTCTAAATGCTTGCGTTTCCTAGAAAGACCGTGTATAATATAATACTATAATTAAATAGCCTATATATAGGCTACTTGTTGCTTCAAAGTGACAGGGCTCAGTAACCAACAACGTAATTTGACAGATGCAAGATCTGCTATAACTTCTTATCGATGGTTGGCCAGTTTACATGTCAGTCAGAAGTACGAGCTTCAGTGGGCGGTTCCTGAGGGGAGTAAACTGCGGTTCGTGATTTTAATGCGCATGAAAACTCAGTGATGATTATGTGTACAGGGCATGTAATAAAAACAATCGGGGCTTCAACCCCCTTAACCCACCCCTAGCGCCGCCCCTGCATCCCTGCCTCTGGTTAATTATTTGAAGTCCCGCTCGGAAACAAATGATTCGCGAAACGCGCTTTGAAGTCCCGCTCGGAAACAAATGATTCGCGAAACGCGCTTTGAAGTCCCGCTCGGAAACAAATGATTCGCGATCCGATTGGAGCGCTTCAAAACAGTGAATCATTTTGCGGCGTAATGGTTTAATTGACTCAGATTTCTGTTGATAATGTTCTTTGTTCGCTTTCTCAATATAATTTATTCGTTGTTTGAATCACCGGGAAATGAAATCATTCTGAAGATAAACGAGCATGACACACATATTATTCATCTCTCAGTGTTTTGATGTGTAATAGTAGTTATTTACAGGAATGTCAATCTCTGAGGATGATGAAGATCTGCTCTATTCTGAGAGGAACACAGTCACTTCATCCTGAAGATGTAAATATGAGTTTAACTCACTCAGTTTCAACATTTGACTCTTTATTCTGTAAAATGAATAATTTAGACCAATAGAGAGGCGAGTGGATAAGTTTGTAGATAGGTTCAACAAAAATGTATAAACTTTGATGGTAAACCTGTAATTAAAATTCTTATTTTGCCCCTTATCGGTAGACACCATGCTAACCATGCTAATGAGCTCATGTGACAATGTTTGGCACATTTAAAGTGGAATAATGGCTATTGTTTTACGTACTATTTCAAAAACTACATTGTCTTCTGTGAATATCAAACACTAACAACAGGTTCACATAGTGAATCACTCATATTGGCAGAGGTCAGAGGTCATCTCAGAGGTCACAGGTCAAGCTGGAGCTGTGATAGTTCTTCTATAGGAAGGTGCTGAAGACACAATCATGAATTTTACACAATCAATTGTCATTTTGTGATTATGCAAGACCACCAGCATCACACCTCTAGATTAGGGGTTGAACGACTTCTGATTTTTTAAAGTCGACTTCTATGTGATGAAAGTCGAGTCGAAGTCAACTAGTCGCTGATGACGTCATTAATGAACAAATAAACCTGGAGCTGAGACTCGAACACCTTGTGCAAAGCGGGTATATGACACAGCGCTGCCCACATGGCTATTGCTCCTAAAGCAGCTCATAAAGCGGCTCTGCAAAGGATCTTCCCTCCCTCCAGGACATCTACACCAGGCGGTGTACAAGGAAAACCCGGAAGATCATCAATGATTCCAGACACCGTCCCACAGACTGCTCTCTCTGCTGCCCTCAGGGAGACGTCTCCACAGCATCCGATCCCACACTAGCCGACTGAGGAATAGCTTTTCCCCTCAGGCTATCAGGACAATGAACAGTCAGAAATAATAAACCCTACTGCATACTCCCACTTTACAGTACGCCATGCACTGCACTTTAACACAGTTCAACCGAACTACACGCACACACTGCACTAACACAACAACCTTTCTGCTACCACTGGATACCATCAAATGACATTGCATATCCGGCTTATGTATAATCTGTTGCACCTTCGCATATTATTGTGTGTGTATATATGTGTACATAGGGTGTATAATGTGTATTGATAACTGTAAATATGTCTAATAGTACACTGTGTGTACTGAGTATATGTATTCTGCACATTGTCTTCTGTATAAGTCTGTAAGTATGTATTGTCTATATGTGAATTGTTTCTGCACCGTCTGGAGCACGCTCTCAAGAATTTCACTCACCAAGGCACATGTGTGGTGATGTGACAATAAAAGTGATTTGATTTGATTTGAATCAGTTCTTTTGTCTTTGGGTCGTTATGTTTCTCACAGATTTCTGCTGGTTCTAAATCAGATACAGATAAGTAATACAGTAAAGATTACATTCATTAGTGAGTGTGTGAATGAATTCTACCTGGTAGCGTCTCTCTGCAGACCATGCTAACAAAACATATAATCCCTCTAAATGCTTGCTAGAAAGACCGTGTATAATATAATACTATAATTAAATAGCCTATATATAAGCTATTTGTTGCTTCAAAGTGACAGGGCTCAGTAACCAACAATGTAATTTGACAGATGGCAAGATCTGCTATAACTTCTTATCGATGGTTGGCCAGTTCACATGTCAGTCAGAAGTACGAGCTTCAGTGGGCGGTTCCTGAGGAGAGTAAACTGCGGTTCGTGATTTTAATGCGCATGAAAACTCAGTGATGATGATGCGTACAGGGCATGTAATAAAACACATTCGGGGCTTCAACCCCCTTAACCCACCCCTAGCGCCGCCCCTGCATCCCTGCCTCTGGTGAATTATTTGAAGTCCCGCTCGGAAACAAATGACTCGCGAAACGCGCTTTGAAGTCCGGGGAGGAGTCCAAGATGGCGACCGAGTAACATCCAGGTGCCGAGGCTCTGCATTTGATTTTATAATTTATAGGCCTAAGTTACTTGATATGTAAAAGGGAATATAATAATAATTTAGTTACCGATCCGAGTAGGTCTTTTTTCGTTCTTTCGTCTTTCTAACGATTTTTAAACTTTTCAACGAGCGCGATGGATGACGATAGGCCTGTTCGAGCTGCTATGCATTCGTATGCAAAGAAATCTCTGGATGCCGCGTTCAAGAGGAATGACGCAGCAAACACTGCTGGATCGAAACCCCCCCTGCCTGAAACTCCTAAACCACCTTCCAAAAAATCGAAAATGGTCGACACAGTGGCGTCGGAAAATCAGACGGTCTCCAATCTACACCTGTTGGAAGTTTTGGAGCGAGTTGAAAAAATGCAAGTGGAATTTCTGACTCGCATGCAATCCCTCGAGACAACCGTGAATGATAATACAAATTCGTTAAACAGTGTGACTGAGGCGCTTGAGTTTGTGAACAATCAAGTGGAAGAGATGGCAAGCAAGGTGAACTCATTACAGAACCGGGTGGAATCGCTCGAAAAGGAGAACTGTGTGCTGCGTGTGACATGCGACGAACTGGACGCTTACAAGAGGAGGTGGAATCTACGAGTGAGCGGTATTCAGGAGCAGCGAGGAGAAGATGTCCGGAAGATCCTGATCGACTTATTCAGCAAAGTTTCTCCTGAGATAGCAGACCAGCTCCTCTACACGCTTGACGTCGCCCATAGATTGGGTCCTCGCGCTGAGGGAGCGCGCTTCAACCGCCGCATCATCGTGCAGTTTCTTTCACGCAACGTCCGAGATCAGATCTGGAGGGATGCCAGAACCGCCGCCGTCCTCAAAGAAAGGAAAATCAGGATCTTCGAAGACCTGACGCAAAGTACCAAAGACGCCAGGAACAAACTGTGGCCCCTTGTGGAACGAGCGAGAAAGGAGGGGAAGAGAGCAGGCTTCAGAGGGCCCTTCGCTTATATTGATGGTAAAAGGATCACAGCGAAAGAACAGTTGGGCTGAATGTCGCTATGTCATCCTCACAAGTTGAAGTTTCAGCGCACCAATTGACCTTTCTTGATACTCACGGGTAAGCACGAACTGCAGTGTTTTTTTGTTTGTTTTTTCTCTTCCTCTCTCATTTCGGACAGGATGGACTGTAGATTCTGGAAGAAGAAGATTTAAAGGACTTTGGCCATACATTTGGAATATTTACTTTTGGAATCCATCCTTTGCTGTCTATGAGACTGAGTGCCCGTTTTGAAGAAGATATCACATTTCAATGACTGAAAGATGAATGAAAGAACACAGAAGGGAAGGGAAAAGAAAACGAAGAAAGACTTTTTACTCAAGCCCTTATACTCTTTATATTCCTTGTGTTGCAGAGTTCGGCGAACTATTACTTTCTTTGTTTTATTCTAGTGAAGGTTCTTCTATTCTCATTGATAGATTATTCGTTACCTAGTTCTTTAGGTAGTATTCTCTTGTTTCATTTTTATGTCTTTATCTTTGTTTTCTTTAAATGCCAGGGGTTTGAAAAATAACGTCAAAAGGAAGGCTTTGTTTTTGTTTTCTAAGAGGCACAAGGTAGATTTCTGCTTTTTCCAGGAAAGTCACTCAACATCTGGGGATGTCAGGTTTTGGAGGTCACAGTGGGGCAATGAGGTATGGCTATCACATGGGTCCCTTTTCACTCTGGAATATTATCCCCAATTATATTTTCTCTAAAGTTGGTGGCCTGAACTTTCTCCTGCTTTGTAATTATAATGTTTCGAAGATCCCTGTCAAACTTTCTAATTTTCATAAGCAGATGCTCTTAGCATGGTCCCTCATATACAAACACAACTTTTCTCCACACCGATATTATTTATGGAATAATAAGGATATTCTTTATAAGAATAAATCCCTTTTCTTTGACAGCTGGTTTGAAAACAACCTTCTGTTAGTTGGACAGCTTTTTAACTCACAAGGCACACTTTATAACTATTCAGATTTCTTACAGAAATATAATATTCCTGTATCTGCTAATGAATATGCTGTTGTCTTCAATGCCATTCCTTCTGGTGTGCCTTTTCTTTTGCAAGGTACCACATTTCCATGGCCATGTACTTACTCTCTATCTTTAACCGACACAATGATCGGAAGTGTGTGCTTCTCTGTAGACCAACAAAGAAATAACTATAAAATCAGAGCTCTCTTCCAGAAAGAGATAACAACAATTCCTTATGTAATACCATATTGGAATAATATTGTGGAGAATATACCTTGGGAGAAAGTATGGACTTTGCCTCATAAGTATCTGCTTACCAATAAAATAAAAGAAATAACATTTAAACTAATTCACAAATGTTACCCAACTAAACTCTTTCTTAGGAAATATAAGTCAGACATTGAAGTGAACTGCAGTTTTTGTCATTCATCTGAAGAGGACTTCATTCATTTGTTTTGGCAATGCACCTACACTGGGAAATTTTGGGCAGACTTTTTAGTGTTTATCCAATCCTATTTTGTAAGTGACTTTTCTTTCTGTTTTAAGGATGCTTTCTTTGGATTGTTTAACTACTCAAAAGAAAATACAGGAAAGTATTATGTAATTAATTTATGTTTTCTGTTAGCTAAATTTCATATTCATAAACAAAAGTTTACTGGCTCTAAACCTCTATTTTCTTTGTTCAAAATTGATTTAGATAAGTATGTGGAAACTATCCAAAATTCTGCTAACTTGAAAGCTATCAAAACTGTATCTCTGTACTCATCCCTTGTGTCTGCTTAAAATGTAATGTTATTACCTTATTGTTATTAATTTTTTTGTTAACCCTGGCAAGTCTGAGTGTATATTCTTTTGAATTTTATTTTTTTATTTTTTATCTTTGTGTATAATTGTAACTGTTAATGTTTGCAATGTTTAATAAAAAAAAAAAAAAAAAAAAAAAAAGCGCTTTGAAGTCCCGCTCGGAATCAAATGATTCGCGATCCGATTGGAGCGCTTCAAAACAGTGAATCATTTCGCGGTGTAATGGTTTAATTGACTCAGAGTTCCGTTGATAATGTTCTTTGTTCGCTTTCTCAATATAATTTATTCGTTGTTTGAATCACCGGGAAATGAAATCATTCTGAAGATATTGATGTTTTGATGTGTAATAGTAGTTATTTACAGGAATGTCAATCTCTGAGGATGATGAAGATCTGCTCTATTCTGAGAGGAACACAGTCACTTCATCCTGAAGATGTAAATATGAGTTTAACTCACTCAGTTTCAACATTTGACTCTTTATTCTGTGAACGGAGTCAGTTTGACTAACAGAGAGACGAGGTTTGCTCATATTCATCAGTTCACAGATTGATCAGATCATGTTATCATCAGATAACGGTTTGTACCTTCTCATAGTTTTGTGGAGGAGTTTAACAAAAGTTGATTAAAGTTCAGTTAAAACTCTACAGAATCACTCATATTGGCAGAGGTCAGAGGTCATCTCAGAGGTCACAGGTCATGTTGGAGCTGTGGTAGTGCTTGTATCTGAAGGCTCTGAAGACACAATCATGAATTATACACAATAAATAGTCATTTAGTGAATCTGAAAGTCCTCCAGCATCACATCTCTGTCTCTAGTTACACACTTCTGTGTCTTTATTGCCTCTTTATTTGACTTTTTCTCAGTGTTTTGAAAATGAACTTCTGTTATTAATAAAAAGTGATACAAACTGAAATCAGTCAGATCTCAGTCGTGTCTCTGATCTATAAGAGCACAACATCTCAAAGCTGTGCAGATTCAATTAGTCCAGTTTAACTCATTTATATTCTCAATACAATAATTATGAATCTGAGGAAATAATAAAAACACACAACTCCAAAGTGTGAGAGAAGAAAAAGACAAAAATAATAATCAAAGACCAACACAGATGAGTGTGTGTTTGTGGGTCTGATACAGACTCTGATGGTCTATTGATCGAGTTGTTTCTCTTGACTAATGCTTGGACCTCTATAATTATTGAGAGCAATGGATTCATTTATATGATTGTATTTCAGATGCATGTGTGACGATGTAGTTTCAGATCCTCCTCTGAGCAGCTGCAGGATCAGTTCAGTCACCGTGACTCTGACTGACCGAGGTTTTTGTACGACTCTTTATCACTGTGTGAACACATAGTCACCCACACAACTACCAGCAGAATTTGTTCTGCAGTGGAAACTCTGACAGTAATAATGTCCAGCATCTTCAGTCTGGACTCCACTGATGGTCAGAGTGAAATCACTTTTAGATCCACTGCCACTGAATCTAGATGGAGTTCCTGACTGGAGGCGGTTCGCCCAATAAATCAGGAGTTTAGGAGCTTCTCCAGGTCTCTGTAAGTACCAGGCTAAACGTTCACCACCATACACATTTCTGCTGGTTTTACAGTTGATTTTGACTGTTTCTCCTGGTCCAGCTGCTGTCGTTGAGGGACTCTGAGTGACGCTGATCTGTCCTCTACTCTCTGAAACACAACAAGAAGAAAATCAACTCAAAACTTTGACAATATACTTGAAGAAATGAATTGATATCAAACTTGTGCTCCACAAACCTTGAGCAAACGCTGTGAGAGTCCAGATGAAGATGATGATGAAGGTCATGTTGATGAAGATTGTTGTGTGTGTCAGTGATGAAGTGTTAAACTCACAGCACTATAAACACTCTCCGAGCACTGAAGCATCTGATCAATATGCAAACACACTCCAGATCATTTACCTGAAGACAGGCGCTCATTAACAGACACAAATACAATTACTAATTAATATTTCAGTATTTGATCTAATAGCCAAGCTGTTATAAATTATATCAGATCATTCACTTTTGCATCTTTAAGACCAACATTAGTTTATGATCCTGACTCTCTCCTGTGAGACTTTGAGAATATTTCTGACTGTAGATGAATAGAAACATGATTATTAATTCATAAAGTTTATATCAAATCCATGGATGTTGCAGGTTTTTCCAGACACGAGGATCATCACACGTGTCTCCGTCAATCACTGAATCAAGAGTCGTGTCACATGATATAAAACATGTTCACTCTTTATGAATGTTTCAGAAATACATTTATTAACGCTTCACTTAAACCATTTATGAATAATGCATTATAAAAGTAGTATTAATGCATTAATTATGCCTTGTAATGCACCTTATAATGCATGAATAATTGTAACCACAGTTCTTACATTATAACACTTATAAATTCATTGTTACATTATGCATTTTAAATTCAGTTATAATTAATTATGACAATATATAATGTATTAAAATGCACATGATGAATAATTATAAAGCATTATACCCTTTAATAACCCTTTATAAGGCATTATACATCAAGGCTTTAAGTGAAGTGTTATCATGCCTTTAATAAGGTGATATGATTATTAATTTCTTTGATGGTGAACAGCACCTGTTGGATAATCTGATCTTTAATTTTCACATTCATTTTTATATAATTGTTCATTCTTCCTTTCATTGATCTTATTATAAATTGTATTTATTATCATCTGCTCTGAAATTGAGGAATATGTTTATATGATGCTGTTAATATCTGCATTATGAGGGATGAACATAAATCAATATACTTATTACACTGATTAATGAAAACATTTAATGGTGCTGATCAGAGCAGATTAGAAAGAAAAATGAGGATAAACTGTAAACACAATATACCGTATAGTAAAAAATAGAAACTATTCACTAAAGCTCAGAACTGAATGAATTTCTAAATGAAGGACTGAAAATAACAGGAGATAAAAATGATTTCAGAAAAAATGAATAATGAAAAAACCCAACAAAACTGATGTTTATTATGAGCTCATATGAATGTGTTTCTTGACTGTTGAGTGAGTGATAGTGTTTGAACAGCTGCAGGATCAGTTCAGTCACCGTGACTCTGACTGACCGAGGTTTTTGTACGACTCTTTATCACTGTGTGAACACAAGATCACCCTCACAATCACCATCAGAATCTGTTCTGCAATGAAAACTCTGACAGTAATAATGTCCAGCATCTTCAGTCTGGACTCCACTGATCTTCAGATTGAAATCAGTTCCACCTTCTTCTCCATTTCCACTGAATCGACTGAAACTCTCATCATAGAGATCATTTACTCCATAAATGATGAGTTTAGGAGTTTCTCCAGGTTTCTGCTGATACCAAGCTAAACCCCAGCTATATATTCCAGGCTCAGTTTTACACTCTATAGTGGCGTCTCGTCCTTCAGAAACAGTCACAACTTCAGGCTGAGTCACAGTGACTCCTCTGGATGCTGCGGACAACAACATTATATGTGTTTCATCAAATTAAATCAACATTAAAGAGTCAGAAATGAGCATCTTTCTCTTCTGTTACCTGGAATAAAAGCAGTCAGAATCCAGATGAAGCTGCTGAAGAGATTCATGGTGTTTGTTGGTTTTGTACCGTGGTAAACAGCAGTGTGTTATAAAGTGTTTGAGTCTGAACGCTATAAACACTCGGAGCGCTGAAGCATGTGTCGATGCAAAGTGACTCTCTGTGGAAAAACCCTCCTGGAGCAGAACAGACGTGAAATACTCATGAAAACAGGTCATATTTTGTGCTCTTTTAATGTATTTTAGTCTCGTGCTCCAATGGTGTGTGTTTTTACTTTTTTATAAGTTGGTAAATAATTTCTCTTTCAGTCTCTGGCTCAGAATACAGGCTTTCTGATGATTCAGTGACAGAATTGAATCATTCAGAGACACAAGCAGGTCACTGTGAACTCCATGAGAGGGCAAAGATCAATAAAACTAATAAAAAACGATCACTTAGAAACCCCCAAATTAAAATATGATCAATACATACACGTGTCTGATTATATTATTTATTTATTTAGATTCCTAGTGTTCATGCATCAAGAAACATTTAGAGATGATCAGACTGTTTTTGTGAAAGTCACTTTAGTTCAGTAATCCATGTGTGATGTTGTGTGTGTGTGTGTGTGTGAGAGAGGTGTGTGTGTGTGTGTGTGTGTGAGAGAGAGAGAGAGAGAGAGAGAGAGAAAGAGAGAGAGAGAGTGAGTGAGTGAGTGACTGAGTGTGTGTGTGTGTGTGTGTGGTGTGTGTGTGTGTGTGTGTGTGTGTGTGTGTGTGTGTGTGTGTGTGTGTGTGTGTGTGTGTGTGTGTGTGTGTGTGTGTGTGAGGTGTGTGTGTGTGTGTGTGTGTGTGTGTGTGTTTGTGTGTGTGTGTGTGTGTGTGTGTGTGTGTGTGTCTGTGAGTGTGTGTGTGTGTGTGTGTGTGTGTGTGTGTGTGTGTGTGTGTGTGTGTGTGTGTGTGTCTGTGAGTGTGTGTGTGTGTGTGTGTGTGTGTGTGTGTGGTGTGTGTGTGTGTGTGTGTGTGTGTGTGTGTGTGTGTGTGTGTGTGTGTGTGTGTGTGTGTGTGTGTTTCTCTCTCTCTGCTGGAGTTTGTGTTTATTTGAGTGTGACGGAGGTTTTTGTACGACGCTTTCACTAGAATGAAGCACTGTGGTACACTTTTGGTGGAGGAACTAAACTGACGATCAGTAAGTGTCTTAAATTCTATCGTTAAAATGTATTGTTTTATTTTTTAGATGATTTAAGCAAGCATTTAGCATCAAGATTAAAAAAAAATATTAATTGCAATATTAATTGCAATATATTTAAGGTGAATTAGTTTCATAATTTGTGACCCTGGACCACAAAACCAGTCATAACTGTAAATTTCGAAATTGAGATTTATACATATATGAAAGCTGAATAAATTGATGTATGGTTTGTTATGATAAGACAATATTTGGCCGAGATACAACTATTTAAAAATCTGGAATCTGAGGGTGCAAAAACATCAAACTTTTGAGAAAATTGCCTTTAAAGTTGTTCAAATGAAGTTCTTAGCAATGATTATTACTAAACAGTTTTGATATATTTACGGTAAGAAATTTACAAAATATCTTCATGGAAAATGATCTCTAATTAATGTCCTAATGATTTTTGGCATAAAACACTATTCAATAATTTTGACCCATACGATGTATTTTTGGCTTTTGCTACAAATATACCGCAGCGACTGAAGACTGCTTTTGTGCTCCAGGGTCACACTTATTAAAACTCGTCTACTATTTGTCAAAAGCATATTTATATTCCGTGTTTTTTCATGACATTCATAGTTTTTTTTTCATTTCAAGGCATATTTCATATTGTTTTAAAAAATATTTTTGTTTTACATGAGTAAGTTCAGTTGTTATTATTCCTAATATTTCATTGATTTTAATATATAGAGTGCAATATTTTCTGACATTAAATTACATCTGAAAACATAATTTTTCTACAATTATTGGTAAATTTAACAATCAAGAGTTTTTGAAATGCATGACACAAAATGTTTAATAATACGGACAATTTTTTTTAATAATTTTGTAGGCGTCAGACAAAGAAAAAATTTTATAATTCATAATTTGAACTTATATTTATTAATATGTATGATTGTAAGTCTCAGCTTGAAATTAAACTGTACATTATTCAGAAAAGATCAAAATACTGATTTGCCGTATATCACGTCTGCTTTAGAGAACAGATTTATATTTAGAAGTACACGATATATTAGCACTGAATATTGATTTAACTGACAGTATTTTCAGACTTAATTCATGATAGTGTTTATGTGTTATATGAACACCAGCAGTGATGTGGATGACAGTACAGATGAAGTGATGTGATTTCGTCTGCATTATCGCGTCTGCTCCTCTGAAGATTGTAGCTGCAGATGTGAAGAAGTGAGTTTTGTGTGTGTTTGTGTGTTTCAGCTGGTCCCGCAGTGAAGCCCTCCGTGTCTCTGCTGCCTCCCTCTTCTCTGCAGATCTCTGGAGACTCAGCCGCACTGCTCTGCCTGCTCAGCTCTTACTCTCCAAAGGGGGCGCAGGTGAGCTGGACGCTGGACGGGTCAGAGGTCACCGAGGGGGTTCAGACCAGCACAGAGAGCGAGCGGGACGGACGCTACAGCCGCGGCAGCGTCCTGAGTCTCAGCAAAGCACGCTGGGAAGACGCAGAGCGCTTCGTCTGCAGAGTAACACATGACGGAGCTGCTCAAGAGACCTCGTTCCTCAAGAGCTCCGGGTGCTGATGTTTCTCCAGTGAAGAGCAGCAGGATTCACAGCAGTCACGTGATTTACAGCTCAATACTCAAGCAGTCTTTCAATCTGCTGCCATTGCTGTTCATTCAATAAAGCTTCTGAACGCCTTACATTTGTGTTCGACTGCATCATTGATCAGTGTGTCCTTCCTTCACTAAAGTTTCAGCCGCTGTTGATGGATTGTAATAGTTGAGAACAGCTGCGTTTAGCAGTAAATGTGAACTGAAGCTCTTGGGGTTTGAACATGGTCTCTGGAGACGGAGCTGCTCTATTCTGAGACGATCAGAATCACTAAAGCTGTCAATGCAAATCTGATTTCACCTCCAACTCACAGTTTCACTGTTTGATCGGTTCAACGTCTGAACTGAAACAGTTTCACTTCTGATTATGGGGCGATGAGACAGTTATAAAGTTTGAGAGGTAGTTTCATAAGACAAGTTTATCAAGAATACGTATAATTGTATAAGGTATGAGTGTAGTAAATCAAAAAAAAAAAAAAAAAACATAAAAAACTATAAAACTGGAACTTATAAAAAATATTTTTTGGGACTTGCAATCAATGTTTTCTGAGCGTAACTGAGTCAAACCCGTCTGTCACAGGACAGATCACAGTCTAATGGAGCTGATTTGACTCGTAACTCAGTTTTGAGCTCATGTGTAGTTGCTGTGTTTGTCTCTGTGTGTCAGTAGTGAGTGATAGTGTTTGAACAGCTGCAGGATCAGTTCAGTCACCGTGACTCTGACTGACCGAGGTTTTTGTACGACTCTTTATCACTGTGTGAACCACTGAATGCTCTCAGGCCAGTATAAACTCTGACAGTAATAATGTCCAGCATCTTCAGTCTGGACTCCACTGATGGTCAGAGTGAAATCACTGTTAGATCCACTGCCACTGAATCTAGATGGAGTTCCTGACTGAAGGGTGCTTGTTCTATAAATCAGGAGTTTAGGAGCTTCTCCAGGTTTCTGTAAGTACCAGGCTAAATAATCATCATCCCCATCATTGAACACATCTGTGCTGGTTTTACAGCTGATTTTGACTGTTTCTTCTGGTCCAGCTGCTGTCGTTGAGGGACTCTGAGTGACGCTGATCTGTCCTCTACTCTCTGAAACACAACAAGAAGAAAATCAACTCAAAACTTTGACAATATACTTGAAGAAATGAATTGATATCAAACTTGTGCTCCACAAACCTTGAGCAAACGCTGTGAGAGTCCAGATGAAGATGATGATGAAGGTCATGTTGATGAAGATTGTTGTGTGTGTCAGTGATGAAGTGTTAAACTCACAGCACTATAAACACTCTCAGAGCACTGAAGCATCTGATCAATATGCAAACACACTCCAGATCATTTACCTGAAGACAGGCGCTCATTAACAGACACAAATACAATTACTAATTAATCTTTCAGTATTTGATCTTCTATTAGCCAAGCTGTTATAAATTATATCAGATTATTATTTTATAATGCATTATAAAAGTAGTTTTAATGCATTAATTATGCCTTGTAATGCACCTTATAATGCATGAATAATTGTAACCACAATTAATACATTATAACACTTATAAATGAATTGTTACATTATGCATTTTAAATTCAGTAAAATAATTAATTACGAAAATATATAATGTATTGAAATGCACATGATGAGTAATTATAACGCATTATAACCTTCAATAACCCTTTATAATGCATTATACATCAAGGCTTTAAGTAAAGTGTTATCATGCCTTTAATAAGGTGATATGATTATTAATTTATTTGATGGTGAACAGCACCTGTTGGATAATCTGATCTTTAATTTTCACATTCATTTTTATATAATTGTTCATTCTTTCATTCATTGATCTTATTATAAATTGTATTTATTATCATCTGCTCTGAAATTGAAGAATATGTTTATATGATGCTGTTAATATCTGCATTATGAGGGATGAACATAAATCAATACACTTGTTACACTGATTAAGGAAAATATTTAATGGTGCTGATCAGAGCAGATTAGAAAGAAAAATGAGGGAACAAATCAACAAAAAGTAGAAAATAAAAAAATAGAAACTATTCAAATTCACTAAAAGTAAAGTGTTATAAGATCAAAACTGACAAAACTGCATTTCTACATGAAGGACTGAAAATAACAGAGATACATTTTATTTCATAAAAATCATAATTAAAAATAAATAATGATAAAACCCAACAAAACTGATGTTTGTTATGAGATCATATAAATGTGTTTCTTGACTGTAGAATGAGTGATAGTGTTTGAACAGCTGCAGGATCAGTTCAGTCACCGTGACTCTGACTGACGGAGGTTTTTGTACGACTCTTTATCACTGTGTGGAC
>CM049836.1:24908779-24916279 GCA_027422435.1 Schizopygopsis pylzovi | reverse complement strand
GTTTCTTCTGGTCCAGCTGCTGTCGTTGAGGGACTCTGAGTGACGCTGATCTGTCCTCTACTCTCTGAAACACAACAAGAAGAAAATCAACTCAAAACTTTGACAATATATTTGAAGAAATGAATTGATATCAAACTTGTGCTCCACAAACCTTGAGCAAACGCTGTGAGAGTCCAGATGAAGATGATGATGAAGGTCATGTTGATGAAGATTGTTGTGTGTGTCAGTGATGAAGTGTTAAACTCACAGCACTATAAACACTCTCAGAGCACTGAAGCATCTGATCAATATGCAAACACACTCCAGATCATTTACCTGAAGACAGGCGCTCATTAACAGACACAAATACAATTATTAATTCATCTTTCAATATTTAATCTTCTAATAGCCAAGCTGTTATAAATTATATCACATCTTAATAAATCTACAAGACCAACATTAGTTTATGATCCTGACTCTCTGCTGTGAGACTTTGAGAATATTTCTGACTGTAGATGAATAGAAACATGATTATTAATTCATAAAGTTTATATCAAATCCATGGATGTTGCAGGTTTTTCCAGACACGAGGATCATCACACGTGTCTCCGTCAATCACTGAATCAAGAGTCGTGTCACATGATATAAAAGTAGATTTCTTTGATAAATCCAGGTTGATGTTTGAGTAATAATAAAGCAGGTGGTTTGTGCTGTGAGTGGATGTGTTTGTTGGAGACTCAGTTGATGTGTGTTTGTTCAGTTAGTGAAGCGTTCAGGAGGTTTTTGTTCAGCTGCTCTATTAGTTTGTATCACTGTGGTGGACTTTCGGCAGCGGCACCAAACTGGATGTTGGCAGTAAGTAAATCATCATTTAATATTATTAATACAACAACTGACTGTTCAACACTTTCTTGCTCTATAGAAAGGATGTGTGTTTCTGCTTAATTATATATTTTAATTGTATATTTTAATTCACATTGAATATTTGGCAGTCAGCAATGTAAAGAAGATTTCATTGTCTTGGCATCAACTGAACTATAATAATTTATATTATTTCTTAATAAATTGTATTCGTTTTCAGATCTTCAGCTCATTTTTTCTCATTAATAATCAAATTATAAATGTTAAAACTGTGCACTGAAATCAAAAGAACATTAGTTTGTTATTTTGGCACCACTTAATTCAAATAAAACATTTCAGATTAATGAGTTGAATTTAAGTAAAGCCTGCATATATATTTAACTGGAAACTATAGTTGCTTAATTGTATTTTTGCTCAAATTTGATAGGTTAATAATTCATAGTAGACATGTCAGACAAAAGTTATATTTTCTGTACTTTAAAACACTTCTGTACCAGTCTTCTCGTGCTGCCATCAAACATCTTAATGAATTCCTGCAGTTATGTTTTTTATATATGTATCTGATCTTTGATGCTTTTAATCAAAGTGATTAATATTGAAGTTGATTATGTAAATAACTCTTCAAATCAATATATTTCACCAAACTTTCGTTCCTTTGCTGATCACAGGATTTGTAAATTAATTCAGGTGACTTGTAGTTTAATGTTGCTAAAATGACTAATACAACTATCACTGTATTAATAAAACTATCTCTGTATTAATAAAACTATCACTGTATTAATAAATCGATCACTGTATTAATAAAACTATCACTGTATTAATAAAACTATCACTGTATTAATTAAACTATCACTGTATTAATAAATCGATCACTGTGTTGATAATATCTATTTTTCTGAACCTGAAAGGAGAGAAATGCTTTGTTCTTGACTGAGTTGACTCTCGTGTGTTTGTCAGGCGTCACTCGTCCTAAAGTGAGCGTCCTGCCGCCCTCCAGTGCAGAGATCTCCTCAAAGAAGACAGCGACACTGGTGTGTGTGGCCAGCAAGGGCTTCCCGTCAGACTGGAGCCTGAGCTGGAAGCTGAACGAGAGAAGCAGGTCTCAGGAGAGCAGCGCTGGGCTCCTGGAGAAGGACGGTCTGTACAGCTGGAGCAGCAGCCTGACTCTCTCTGAGCAGGAGTGGATGGAGAGCGTCTCAGTGAGCTGTGAGGTCACACGGAGCGGTCAGCAGGCGGTCACTGGACACGTGACGAGACAGCAGTGTTCAGAGTAGATCTGCTGCTCTTCTCACTCATGTGTCACATGGAGACTAACAGCACATGAGCGACTCCTTCATTCTCCACATCAGCTTCAGCTGCTCTGCTTTGTGTGCTTCATACAAGACTATATGTGTGCTTTAGCATTCATTCTGGGATTCTGTTAAAGTTCAGTCAGTAAATAAAATACAATTGTAACTGAGTTAATTTGAGCCCTTTTTGTTTTGAGTCATTCATTGGGTCAGGGTTTTGCTCAGATAAATTTCACTCAATGGATCATAAAAACACCTGCAGATTGATGATGAATCAAAAATATGCAGTCAAATTATGAACCTCAAAGATATAGTGTTAGATCATTTTAATAAGATAAAAAAGTGTTAGATTAACATATTTAGCAAGTGGGAAACTCAGTGAATGCTTTGATTCAATTAATATCCTTAAAATGTTCACCGTAGAGTGTATGTGATAGTGTTTGAGCAGCTGCAGGATCAGTTCAGTCACCGTGACGGAGGTTTTTGTACGACTCTTTATCACTGTGTGAACACATTATCACTCTCACAGACACCAGCAGAATTTGTTCTACAGTGTAAACTCTGACAGTAATAATGTCCATCATCTTCAGTCTGGACTCCACTGATGGTCAGAGTGAAATCACTGTTAGATCCACTGCCACTGAATCTAGATGGAGTTCCTGACTGAAGGGTGCTTGTTCCATAAATCAGGCGTTTAGGAGCTTCTCCAGGTTTCTGTAAGTACCAGCTGAGACACTGCTTTCCACTACAACAGCAGACTGGATCACTGCTAACTTTACAGGTTACAGAGACTGATTGTCCAGTTTGAGCGAGCAGCGCTGATGTTTGAGTCACTGTCACCTGCCCAATAGATTCTGACAAATGAGAAAGATTAGAAATCACATTTACAAACATATATCTTCATATCATAAAAAATAACACCACATGTAATCTTTCCAGACACAAACCTCGGCATAATGCTGCCAGTGTCCAGATCAATATGGTGATGAAAGTCATTTTTGTTGGTTGTAGGTTCAGTTAGAGTGAAAAACAGCGGTTGATCATGTTTGATGGTTGACTGAGTTATAAACACATGCAGAGCACTGAAGCGTGTGTCGATCATGTAAAACTCTCTCTCTATGCAAACACTAAAGGAGTGAACAGGGTTAAGTTGGTTTAATGTGCGGTTTCACTGAACAGGAGAATAAACTGAGGTCACTGGAAACCTCACTGACAGATGTGCTGTTGTGTTCACAATATAACTGATTGCATTTCAAAGAAATTGGAAATACGTGCCTCTAAATACATGTCTGCACGTGTTGTGGAAGTTTCAAAGAGCAATGTTCAGAGAGTGGTCAAATACGTTCAATACGTGTGTTACGGAATGACTCACAGAGACAAAGGGAGATGTTATTTAGTGACGTTTAATGACAGTAACCAGATGAACAGCAGGAAGCAGGTGAGTAATGGGTATGATGATACTTTTACGGGTGATGAGCAGATCAGACCGGTGGTATCCTTCAGTTCCAGGAGATCGTGGATGGAACCACCGTTGGGGATTCCTGGACTGGAGCAGGAGAACGGATACCACCGCGGGGAATCCTGGACTGGTGCTGGAGGACGGATAGATGAAGAGGAGGACAGAGGACGAGGACAACACGCTGGGGATGACACAGAAGGTTAGTGATATCAACAACAGAGCAAAATCAAGGGAGAGAATAGATGAGTGAGTCCAATGGTGTCTGAACGAGACTGGACGCGGAAGTGCTCTGGTGCTGGTGCTTATGAAGGTTGGAGTGATGAGGAAGGAGATGAGGTGCAGGTGCGCTTGATTGCTCAGGTGAAATCAGGTGCGGGCGAGTGATGATAATGATGATTGGCTGGGTAGGAGGACAGACAGATCCGTGACATTACCTCCCCCTCCCGGATGGCGCGTCCCGCGCCGTAACAGAAACACCAGGGAGGGAGGGTGGGCGCCCTGGAGGCTGATGCAGGGCAGGGACACTGGGGAAGCCTCCAGGGCGGGTCTGGGACTCCGGTGGCCATGGCGGATCGGAAGCCTCAGGTGGCCAGGACGGATCGGGAGCCTCAGGTGGCCAAGGCGGATCGGGAGCCTCAGGTGGCCAGGACGGATCGGGAGCCTCAGGTGGCCAGGACGGATCGGGAGCCTCAGGTGGCCAAGGCGGATCGGGAGCCTCAGGTGGCCAAGGCGGATCGGGAGCCTCAGGTGGCCATGGCGGATCGGGAGCCTCAGGTGGCCAGGACGGATCGGGAGCCTCAGGTGGCCAAGGCGGATCGGGAGCCTCAGGTGGCCATGGCGGATCGGGAGCCTCAGGTGGCCAGGACGGATCGGGAGCCTCAGGTGGCCAAGGTGGATCGGGAGCCTCAGGTGGCCAAGGCGGATCGGGAGCCTCAGGTGGCCAAGGCGGATCGGGAGCCTCAGGTGGCCAAGGCGGATCGGGAGCCTCAGGTGGCCAAGGCGGATCGGGAGCCTCAGGTGGCCAAGGCGGATCGGGAGCCTCAGGTGGCCAAGGCGGATCGGGAGCCTCAGGTGGCCAAGGCGGATCGGGAGCCTCAGGTGGGCATGACGGATCGGGAGCCTCGGACGGCCAAGGCCTATTTTTTCCGGGTGGCCAGGGCAGGTCAGGAAGCTCCGTGGCCTTGGTCCTAGGCCCGGCCACACAGACAAGGGGTATATGGCCCCCCCCAACATTTTCTTGGGGAGGTTCCCCTCTAGGGGCCATTCCGGAGGAGCAGGCTCTGTGGGGCGCTCGGGAAGCGCTGAACTGGACAGATCCAGTGGAGAAGAAGGTAAGCTGGACGGGACCAACTCTCGGGGGTGTTTGGAAAGCGCTGAGTCTCGTGAGAGCTCGGGCGGCTCTGACTCTCTTGGGCGCTCAGGCGGCTCTGACTCTCTTGGGCGCTCAGGCGGCTCTGACTCTCTTGGGCGCTTGGGTGGTTCTGACTCACGTGGGCGCTCGGTAGAGCTGGACAGAACCAGCGGAGGAAGTTGAGAGCACTGGCGAGGAGCAGGCACCAGAGAGCGCTGGCGAATCAAAAATGCCGCAAGTTCAAGATCATTTGAGATTCATAGATTTCACATTTGAAATAACTGCGTTTTCTGTAATTACGTTCATTTTATGAATCACCCGTATGCATATTTGAGAGATGATCGAAATATCAATTTTAAGATGGTTTCTGCGCAACATTTTATAAATGAGGCCAGTGATCTTTGATGCTTTTAATAAAAGTTACTAACATTGAAGTTGATAATTAAAATGTCTTTTCAAATCAATATAATTCAACTTAATAATAACTTAACTAATAACTTTCGTTCCTTTGCTGATCACAGGATTTGTAAAAATTCATTCAGGTGACTTGTAGTTTAATGTTGCTAAACGACTAATAGAACTATCACTGTATTAATAAAACGATCACTGTGTTGTTAATATCTATTTTTCTGAATCTGAAAGGAGAGAAATGCTTTGTTCTTGACTGAGTTGACTCTCGTGTGTTTGTCAGGCGTCACTCGTCCTAAAGTGAGCGTCCTGCCGCCCTCCAGTGCAGAGATCTCCTCAAAGAAGACAGCGACACTGGTGTGTGTGGCCAGCAAGGGCTTCCTTGCGTTTCCTCACTTACCCGGTGAGGCAGGGAGGCGAGCCCCCGGCCTGTCTTTCGGATGAGACGTTAAACCGAGGTCCTGACTCTCTGTGGTCATTAAAAAATCCCATGGCACTTCTCGTAAAGAGTAGGGTGTAACCCCGGTGTCCTGGCCAAATTCCCACCACTGACCCTTGTCAATCATGGCCTCCTAATAATCCCCATCCACTTGATTGGCTCTATCTCTCTCTCTCCTCTCCACCTGTAGCTGGTGTGTGGTGAGCGCACTGGCGCCGTTGTCCTGTGGCAGCCGTCGCATCATCCAAGTGGATGCTGCACACTGGTGGTGGTTGAGGAGAGACCCCCCCACATGATTGTAAAGCGCTTTGGGTGTACAACAATACACAAAAAGCGCTATATAAATGCATCATTCATTCATTCATTCCCGTCAGACTGGAGCCTGAGCTGGAAGCTGAACGAGAGAAGCAGGTCTCAGGAGAGCAGCGCTGGGCTCCTGGAGAAGGACGGTCTGTACAGCTGGAGCAGCAGCCTGACTCTCTCTGAGCAGGAGTGGATGGAGAGCGTCTCAGTGAGCTGTGAGGTCACACGGAGCGGTCAGCCTGCGGTCACTGGACACGTGACGAGACAGCAGTGTTCAGAGTAGATCTGCTGCTCTTCTCACTCATGTGTCACATGGAGACTAACAGCACATGAGCGACTCCTTCATTCTCCACATCAGCTTCAGCTGCTCTGCTTTGTGTGCTTCATACAAGACTATATGTGTGCTTTAGCATTCATTCTGTGATGGTTTTATTCTAATTCAAATTCAATCAATAAAATAGTAACTTTATCTATTTGCGATCTTTTGTGTCATTTTCATTTCAGGTCTTTCATTGTATAAATAGGTTTTGTTCAGTGGAGCATGAAAACACCTGCAGATTCATAACGGAACAAGAACATGCGGCCAAATGATAAACCTCACAGATATAATGATAGATAAATATAATAGTTTTGAAGATAAACAAGCATGACACACACATTATTCATCTCTCAGTGTTTTGATGTGTAATAGTAGTTATTTACAGGAATGTCAATCTCTGAGGATGATGAAGATCTGCTCTATTCTGAGAGGAACACAGTCACTTCATCCTGAAGATGTAAATATGAGTTTAACTCACTCAGTTTCAACATTTGACTCTTTATTCTGTGAACGGAGTCAGTTTGACTAACAGAGAGACGAGGTTTGCTCATATTCATCAGTTCACAGATTGATCAGATCATGTTATCATCAGATAACGCTTTGTACCTTCTCATAGTTTTGTGGAGGAGTTTAACAAAAGTTGATTAAAGTTCAGTTAAAACTCTACAGAATCACTCATATTGGCAGAGGTCAGAGGTCATCTCAGAGGTCACAGGTCATGTTGGAGCTGTGGTAGTGCTTGTATCTGAAGGCTCTGAAGACACAATCATGAATTATACACAATAAATAGTCATTTAGTGAATCTGAAATTCCTCCAGCATCACATCTCTGTCTCTAGTTACACACTTCTGTGTCTTTATTTCCTCTTTATTTGACTTTTTCTCAGTGTTTTGAAAATGAACTTCTGTTATTATTAAAAAGTGATACAAACTGAAATCAGTCAGATCTCAGTCGTGTCTCTGATCTATAAGAGCACAACATCTCAAAGCTGTGCAGATTCAATTAGTCCAGTTTAACTCATTTATATTCTCCATACAGAAATTATGAATCTGAGGAAATAATAAAAACACACAACTCCAAAGTGTGAGAGAA
>CM049836.1:24898779-24903779 GCA_027422435.1 Schizopygopsis pylzovi | reverse complement strand
GCCACAGGACAGATCGTAGTTTAAAGCCCTAAACACACTGCACGATTTCCGGCTGTCCCAGACGAAAGATTGGCATCATGAAACAATCGTAGTGATTTCTGTGATCGTGGCTCCTGATCGGTGGTCCTGTGTGGTACAGTGAGAGAGGTTCAAAAGACAGCTGTTGTTGCGGTCTTGCGATCAAAGATAGTCTGCGATACAGAAGGATCATCGCAGTGTGTTTGCTGTTACGATCCACGTTTACTGACCAACCAATAAAAATGTGACATGAAATCAAAGCGACATGGCGCTAAAACATAAAACTGCTTACCTCAAGCTCTTTCGCCGCTTTTCAGCACACATAAAAACTACAACTGCTAAAGTGATTTATCATGCTCTGTGTTTATTACTAGCGCATGCTGATGATGTTTTATTCTTCTATAGAAACATACGTCGTATCGTACGATTCAATAGGTATCATCATTGTAAAGTCTAAACACACGTCATAGCCAAGTTTATTAGATCCATGTCACATAGTGTGACATATAGTGATCTATAGCTAAAATCGTACAGTGTGTTTTGGGCTTAATAGAGCTGATTTGACTCGTAACTCAGTTTTGAGCTCATGTGTAGTTGCTGTGTTTGTCTCTGTGTGTCAGTAGTGAGTGATAGTGTTTGAACAGCTGCAGGATCAGTTCAGTCACCGTGACTCTGACTGACCGAGGTTTTTGTACGACTCTTTATCACTGTGTGAACATATGTTTACTGTTGATGTAGTGATAACTCTGACAGTAATAATGTCCAGCATCTTCAGTCTGGACTCCACTGATGGTCAGAGTGAAATCACTGTTAGATCCACTGCCACTGAATCTAGATGGAGTTCCAGTGTAGAGTTTTTTTGCATTATAAATCAGGAGTTTAGGAGCTTGTCCAGGTTTCTGTAAGTACCAGGCCAAACCTTCATTCCCATCATCCCATCTGTACACATTTGTGCTGGTTTTACAGTTGATTTTGACTGTTTCTCCTGGTCCAGCTGCTGTCGTTGAGGGACTCTGAGTGACGCTGATCTGTCCTCTACTCTCTGAAACACAACAAGAAGAAAATCAACTCAAAACTTTGACAATATACTTGAAGAAATGAATTGATATCAAACTTGTGCTCCACAAACCTTGAGCAAACGCTGTGAGAGTCCAGATGAAGATGATGATGAAGGTCATGTTGATGAAGATTGTTGTGTGTGTCAGTGATGAAGTGTTAAACTCACAGCACTATAAACACTCTCAGAGCACTGAAGCATCTGATCAATATGCAAATTAACCAATCCTGTATTTAAATAAACTTCTAAATGAAGATTGCTTGTTCATTACATCATGTCAATCATTGTCTCTGCACATCACACACAGTTTAATCTTTGTTTTTTCACAATTATTTTGACTGGTGTTGTATTATCTGATGGTTTATTACGGGGTGGATTAAAACAAATCTTTAAACATTTTGATTATTCAAGTTTTTTTTACATTATTGAAACATGTATTTCAGCTCAGTTGGTTTAAGGGAACTTAAAAAACAACACTATAGACAGCTGCAACATATACTGGCTTGTGGTGCATTGTGGGAATGTTTTGAGCATGATAATTATGTGATCCCTGAGTAGTGCACTGACTAGTGAAGGAGCTGATTTAGACACACTCTTACTGACTGACTCACGTGTGAACATTTTCATGCACAAATCATGGTTTATCAATAATAGCTTGACATTAACAACCAATTCAAAATCAATGGAAAAATATTCAATGTTTGAACAAATAGTGATAAATATTTATATGAAATTTATAAAGTGGCATTAGCATTACAGTTCAGTCCCATTAACTCTTTTTTCTTTTATGCCTTTTATGCCTCTTGGTTTAAAAAATGTAGTATTGTGAAATATTATTAAAATTTTAAAGAAATAGTTTCTATTTGAATAGAGTTTAAACTGTCATTTATTTCTGTGATGCGCAGCTGTATTTCCAGCATCATTCCTCCAGTCTTCAGTGTCACATGATCTTCAGAAATCATAATAATATGCTGAATTGATGCTCAAGAAACATTTCTGATTAGTATCAATGCTGAAAACAGTTGTGCTGCTTCATATTTTTGTGGAAACTGTGATACATTTTATTTTTCTGGATTCTTTGATGAATAAAGTTCAAAAGAACAGCATTTGTTTGATATAGAAATGTTTTGATACATTATAAATGTATTTTGAGCAATTTAATGTGTCTTTACTGAAAGAAAGTATTACATTCTTTCAAAAGACAAAAAGATATCTTACAGCTGTACGGAAATGTAATATATGATATATATTGCTCTGTATTAAAAGTAATATTCCCATATGTTAAGACGACACATAATTGTCACATGTGTACATCTTCTGGGTAGATGAAGATATAAGTTTATAACATATATTAAATCCCCATAGCAAAAGTTACAAATGTATTGATGGTTTTTAAGATGTACATGACATATATGTCCAATATTTAAATAAATATATATATGTGTAGGGTAAAAGTTCATTTATTTCAGTAATTCAACTCAAATTGTGAAACTCGTGTATTAAATAAATTCAGACTGAAGTAGTTTAAGTCTTTGGTTCTTTTAATTGTGATGATTTTAGCTCACATTTAACAAAAACCCACCAATTCACTCTCTACAAATTAGAAAGCTTCATAAGACTAATAAAACATTTTTTTTAGTAAATTGTTGGCCTTCTGGAAAGTATGTTCATTTACTGTATATGTACTCAATACTTGGTAGGGGCTCTTTTGCTTTAATTACTGCCTCAATTCAGCGTGGCATGGAGGTGATCCGTTTGTGGCACTGCTGAGGTGATGGTATCTCGCATCAAGGTCAAGACACTGATACTTGCATATAGAAGAGCCACAGGCTCATCACCCTCCTACTTCCACTCACTTATAACAATCTACATCCCCTCCAGAAGCCCCTCCTACTTCCACTCACTTATAACAATCTACATCCCCTCCAGAAGCCCCTCCTACTTCCACTCACTTATAACAATCTACATCCCCTCCAGAAGCCCCGCCTACTTCCACTCACTTATAACAATCTACATCCCCTCCAGAAGCCCCGCCTACTTCCACTCACTTATAGCAATCTACATCCCCTCCAGAAGTGCGAGATCTGCGGGCGAGTGTTGCCTCGTGGTACATCACTGATAGGCACAAAATCACTCTCCAGAACGTTTTAATTCACTGTTCCTGGCCGGTAGAATGAACTTCCCATGCCATCCGGAAAGCTGAATCCCTGACAATTTTCAAGCGCCAACTGAAAACTCATCTCTTCCGTCATCACTTGACTTGGTCTTAAAAAATAAAGCACCTCCACTCTCTTTCTTTACCTTTGCTCTCTTTAGCTTAACCTCTCACTGTCTGGCTAGATTTTGCTCTGAACACTGCCTATACATTTATATTACAAGCAATTCCTATGTCTGTTTGCCTCTTTATAATGTATCGCTTATTGTATTCCTCAATTGTATTCCTCAATTGTAAGTCGCTTTGGATAAAAGCGTCTGCTAAATGAATGAATGTAATTGTATGGAAGCCCAGGTTTCTTTGGCAGTAGCCTTCTGCTCATCTGCATTTTTTGGTCTCTTGTTTCTCTTGACAATACCTCATAGATTCTCTATGTTCAGGTCTGGTGAGTTTGCTGGTCAGTCAAGCACACCAACACCGTGGTCATTTAACCAACTTTTGGTGCTTTTGGCAGTGTGGGCAGGAGCCAAGTCCTGCTGGAAAATAAAATCAGCATCTTTAAAAAGCTGGTCAGCAGAAGGAAGAGTGAAGTGCTCCAAAATATCTTGGTAACGTGTGCAGGGACGTTGCTTTTCAAAAAACACAATGGACCAAAACCAGCAGATGACATTGCACCCAAATCATCACCGACTGTGGAAACTTAACACTGGACTTCAAGCAACTCGGGCTATGAGCTTCTCCACCCTTCCTCCAGACTCTAGGACCTTGGTTTCCAAATGAAATACAAAACTTGCTCTCATCTGAAAAGAGGACTTTGGACCACTGGGCAACAGTCCAGTTCTTCTTCTTCTTAGCCCAGGTAAGACACCTCTGAAGACAACTGTAGCCAAATTCCTCGACACGTCTGTGTGTGGTGCTCTTGATAACTTGACCCCAGCCTCAGTCCATTCCTTGTGAAGTTCATCCAAATCCTTGAATCGATTTTGCTTGACAATCCTCATAAGGCTGCGGTTCTCTCGGTTGGTTGTGCATCTTTTTCTTCCACTCAACGTTCTGTTAACATGCTTGGATACAGCTCTCTGTGAACAGCTTCTTTGGTAATGAATGTTTGTGTCTTACTCTCCTTGTGAAGGGTGTCAATGATTGTCTTCTGGACAACTGTCAGATCAGCAGTCTTCCCCATGATTGAGTAGTCTAGTGAACCAAACTGAGAGACCATTTTGAAGACCCAGGAAACCTTTGCAGGTGTTTTGAGTTGATTAACTGATTGGCATGTCACCATATTATAATTTGTTGATAGTGAATTGGTGGGTTTTTGTTAAATGTGAGCCAAAATCATCACAATTAAAAGAACCAAAGACTTAAACTACTTCAGTCTGCGTGCATTGAATTTATTTAATACACGAGTTTCACAATTTGAGCTGAATTACTGAAATAAATGAACTTTTCCACGACATTCTAATTTATTGAAATGCACCTGTATTATCACAATGTATTATTCTATATAATTAACAATGTGCGGAAAATTCATTCATTCAATGACCATTCATGTATAATAAAATGTATTTTATATATAAATATATAATAAATATAAATAAATTATATATTTATATTTTATTTTATATATATAAAAACACTGGGTTTCTTTTTTCTATATTCTATCTACTGGTTTTCTTAAAAAGTAATTGTCTACGTGCGTTCGGCTAACCAGGACCTGTAATAGCACTTGCATGTTGTTGCTCTTTTGTTGTTTTTTTATTTCTTCTAATG